>VZQC01004444.1:699138-753926 GCA_009823505.1 Rhizomys pruinosus
GTATCCCTCATCTGTGGATGCTAGTGCCAATTACCCAATTGTAAGTATTTCTTGTATAGGGCCCCCTGAGCTTTTGTCCAAAGCAGTTGGGCATAACGCATTTTGGAAACAACAACAACAACAGAAAAGACTGCATCAAAGAACTGACTGAAACAGTGAACTTCTGCTCAAAACAGTCAACTTCCCCATGGAAAATATTGAGAATGACTAAGAGATGGAAAGCATGTCTGGCAGAATGCATGAGCTCTGGCGGGATGGGGGAATGAGCGGGAACACGGGTCTACATTTGTTAAAAATAAATAAATAAATTTATGTGAAAAAAAAGAAAATTATATGAATTAATAACATTAATAAGCCAACTGGAAGAGCTCAGATCAGGGACTTCCCAGGACCACCTGAAGCACAGGTAGGAGCTGGGCAGATTGTTGGATAATTCTATCTCTGGGTTGTAAGATAATTGTTTCATTGGTTTGTTGAATAATTAAATCATTGTCTTGTGTGGCTGTTGGGGTGGAATCACCCTGGGAGCTGGTATTAAAGGTGGGCCTGTTGCCACTGTGAGACTTGAGTGCAGAGAGCTTAGGCCAGGGACTTCCCAGGACCACCTGAAGCACAGAGTACCCCGCCAACTGGAATTGCTGAGGGAGTGTCCAAGTAGATTTTTTTTTGGAGAACCTTCAGAACAGAAAGGAAAGAGTTAGATTTCCAATATATAAACAAAATTGAAAGCTTGAAACCTATACAAGTCAACACTCCATAAACAAGGAGAAGAAAAAAGGCATCTGAAGGAGGCAAGCAAAGCAAGCCTTCAATACAGTGAAGAGGCATTTGTGATTTGCATCAGAATACAGGCAAAAAGGGACACCCACATGCCAGGGACACAATGAAGGGACATGGGAAAGGTGCAGGATAATTCCACACCAAGCTCTACCAACCCTGTGGGAGATTCCTACAATGGGATTCCCCTAGGGGTGACCCAGGACACAGATTTTAAGGGAACAATTGCAGACATATTCAAAGAAATCAAAGAATATAAAGAACAATTCAGAGAACTAAGGGGAGAGAATGAAAAACTCAAAAGGACCTAGAGGGAGAGAATGACAAACTTTGGAAAGAACTAAAGGAAGAGAATGACAAATTCCAAAAAGAACTAAAGGGAGAAAATGACAAACTCCAGAAGGAATTGGAAACACTGAAAAAGGAAACCAACCAGTGAAGCAAGGAGCTACAGGAAGAGATTGAGAAGGTCCAAAAGGAAGTGGAAATACTGAAGAAATCACAGGATGAAACTAAAAAGGAAGCAGAACACTCATCCAATCAAGAGGAAAGGAATGGAAAAAGCCTAAGAAATAGAATGGAGGAAGCAGAACAAAGAATATCAGACCTGGAAGATAACACAGAACAACTAAAAAGCTCAAGTAAAGATTATGAAAAATTTAAAAATACACAAAAGTGGAACAACAAAATTCTGAAAGCCACAAGAGAAAAACAACAAGTTACATATAAGGGGAAAACCATCAGAATTACAACTGACTTCTCAGTGCAAATTATGAATGCAAGAAGAACTTGGAGCAAAGCATTCCTAGTGTTAAAGGACTACAGATGTCAACCCAGGTTACTACACCCAGCAAAAATGTTGATTCTAGTTGAAGGAGAGAAAAATCTTCCACGACATAAATAAGATTATAGAATACATGTCCAGAAAACCAACCGTTCAGAAAATACTTGAAGCAATTCAAAGGACAGAAGAGAGGAGTAACTATCCCCTGGCACCTAGAAAGAGACATTAATAAAAGCATAACTGCAGAAGTAGAAACCTAGACTAAAAATTGCGAATGGATAATAAGGTGAAAGGAAGCAACACACATCTTTCAATTATAACCTTAAATTTTTTTTTTTGGTCTTTTTGAGACAGGGTCTCTCTGTAGTCCCAGCTGTCCTGGAACTCTCTCTGTAGACCAGGCTGGCCTTGAACTCACAAAGATCCGCCTGCCTCTGCCTCCCGAGTGCTAGGATAAAGGCGTGGGCCACCATGTCCAGCATAACCTCAAATATTAATGGAATAACCTCCCCAATCAAAAAACATAGACTGAGAGATTGGACTAGGAAACAAAACCCATCTATATGCTGTACATGAAACCCATCACACTCTCAAGGATAGGCACTAACTTAAGGTGAAGGGATGGAAAAAATATTCCAAGCAAATGGTACCAAAACAAAGCAGGTGTTGCTATTTTAATAGCAACAAAATAGACTTCAAAGTAAGTCAGAAGAGAACAAAAAGGCCATTACATCTTTATCAAAGGAACAACTGACCATGAAGATTTCACAATCATGAATATATATGCACCAAACTCTGGTGCACCAAACTTTATAAAGACAATTCTCCAGGACTCCAAGGCACAGACTAACCCCAGCACACTCATAGTAGGAAACTTCAATACTCCACTAAGTCTTTTGGACAGATCAACCAGACAAAGAATAAACAAAGAGACATCTGAACTGAATGATATGATACACCAAATGGGCCTCATAGACATCTACCAAATATCCCACCCAAATACCAGAGAATACACTTTCTACTCAGTGCCCTACAGAACATTCTTCAAAATCAACCACATACTGGGACACAGAAAAAAAAAACCTCAATAAATACAAAAAGATTGAAATAATTTCATGCATTCTATCAGACCACAGTGCAATAAAGCTCAATATCAACACCAGGATAAGCCCTACTGTCTATAAGAACACATGGAGACTAAACAACACTCTCCAGAATAATGAATGGGTCAAGGAAGAAATCTAGAAAGAAATAAAAGCATTCCTGGAAATGAATGACAATGATAATACAATACAACAAAACCTATGGGATACTTTACTTTTTATTTATTTATTTATTTATTTTGGTATTTTTGAGACAGGGTCTCCCTTTAGTCCCAGCTGGCCTGGAGCTCACTCTGCAGACCAGGCTAGTCTTGAACTCACAGAGATTTGCCTGCCTCTGCCTCCCAAGTGCTAGGATTAAAGGTGGGTGCTACCACACCCAGCTGTAACAAAACCTATGGGATATATTAAAAGCAGTCCTAAGAGGGAAGTTTATAGCCCTGAGTGCCTACATCAGAAAAACAGAAAGAGAACAAGTGAATGATCTAACACTACAACTAAAAACACTTGAGAGACAACAAGAAATGAACCCTAAATGCAACAGACAAGAAGAAATAACAAAAATCAGAGCAGAAATCAATGAAATTGACACAAAGAAAACAATACAAAAAAATCAATGAATTAAAAAGTTGGTTCTTTGAGAGAATAAACAAGATAGACCTCTAGCCCAGTTAACAAAAAGACCAACTCCAAATCAATAGAATCCATGATAAAAGGGGAAATATCACAACAGAGAATGAAAAGATCCAATCATATAGGAATACTTCAAAAACCTATACTCTACTAAGTTTGAAAACCTTGGAGAAATAGATGAATATCTGAAATCCTGGGAATCACCAAAGCTTAACCAAGAAGAAATCAACAGCTTAAACAAACCTATATGAAGAAATTGAATATCTAATAAGAAACCTCCCAACTAAAAAAAGCCCAGGCCCAGATGGTTTCACAGCAGAATTCTATAAAACATTCCAAAAAGACATACAACCATTGTTACCCAAATTGTTCAGAAGGATTCAAGCAGAGGAAAATCTCCCAAATTCCCTCTGTGAAGCCAGCATCACTCTAATACCAAAACCAGGCAAAGATACGACCAAAAAGGAGAACTACAGACCCATCTCATTACTGAACACAGATGCAAAAATTCTCAACAAAATACTTGCAAACTACATACAGACCCACATCAAAAAGATCATCCATCATGACCAAGTTGGATTCATACCAGAGATGCAGGGATGGTTCAACATACAAAAATCAACAAATATCATAAAACACATAAATGGACTGAAAGACAAAAACCACATGATCATCTCAATTGATGCGGAAAAAGCCTTTGACAAAATCCAGCATCCCTTCATGCTTAAAGTCCTAGAGGGAATTCAATCGGAGGGATCATTCTTAAATGTAATCAAAGCCATATACAGAAAACACACAGCCAACATCATCCTAAATGGGGAAACGACAGAAGCATTCCCTTTAAAGGTAGGAACTCAGCAAGGCTGCCCCCGGTCACCACTCCTCTTCAATATAGTGCTTGAAACACTTGCTAGGGCAATAAGGAAAGAAAAGGAAATTAAAGGAGTACTAATTGGAAAAGAGGAAGTCAAGCAATCCCTTTTTGCTGATATGATAGTTTACCTGAGGGATGCTATGAACTCCACCAGAAAACTCCTAGAAAGGATTAAGAGTTTCAGTAAAGTGGCAGGATACAAAATTAACCTAGAAAAATCAGTAGCCTTTCTTTACACCAACAACAAGCAACTGAAGAAGGAATACAAGGAGACCTTCCTACTCACAAAAGCCTCAAAAACAATAAGATACCTAGGAACAAACCTATCCAAAGACACCAAAGATCTCTATAAAAAAATTTTTAAACCCCTGAAGAAGAAATTGAAGAAGACATCAGAAGATGGAAAGACCTCCCATGCTCATGGATTGGGAAAATTAATATAGTAAAAATGTCCAGTCTTCCTAAACTAATATACAGATTCAATACTATCCCAATTAAAATCTACAAGAGTTTCTTCACAGGCTTGGAAAAAAAAGTCCTTAATTTCATATGGAAAAACAAAAGACCTCGAATGCCCAAAGCAACCCTGAGTGAAAAGAGCAATACAGGGGGTTCTCTGTACCAGATTTCAAACTGTACTACAGGGCTATAGTCATAAAAACAGCTTGGTACTGGCACAAAAACAGACCTGTTGACCAATGGAACAAAACTGAAGATCCAAACCTGAGCACATACAATTTCAGCCATCTCATATTTGACAAGGGGGCCAAGAAGACACAATGGAAGGAAGACAACATCTTCAGCAAGTGGTGTTGGAAAAACTGGATCACCACTTGTAGAAGAATGAAGTTAAACCCCTACCTCTTGCCCTGTACAAAAGTCAACTCCAGATGGATCAAAGACCTCAACGTGAAACCTAAAACTCTGAAGGTGATAGAAGAAAAAGTTGGCAGCAGACTACAAGACATAGGCATAGGAAAAGATTTCCAAAATCAGACAGCAGCTGCAAAAGAATTAAGGTCTACAATTGACAAATGGGACCTCATTAAACTCAAAAGCTTCTGCACATCAAAAGAAACAATCAAGGAAGTGAAGAGAAAATCCACAGAGTGGGAGAAAAATTTCATCGCAGATACATCTGACAAAGCATTGATTTCCAGAATATATAAACTACTCAAAAAACAAAGGAGAAAGAAGACAAATGACACACTCAATAGATGGAGCAAAGAGCTGAACAGAGACTTCACAAGTGAGGAATTAGAGATGGCTGAGAAACACCTTAAGAAATGTTCAACATCACTAATAATTAAGGAAATGCAAATTAAAACCATTTTAAGATATCATCTTACTCCAATAAGACTGGCTAGGATTAAGAAAACAAATGATACCAAGTGCTGGAGAGGTTGTAGGGAAAGGGGAACACTCATCCACTGCTGGTGGGAATGTAAACTGGTACAGCCACTATGGAAAGCAGTGTGGAGTACCCTGAAAAGACTCAAAATGAGCTTACCACCTGACCCAGTCATACCACTCCTGGGTATATACCCACAAGACTCATCTTACCACAGAGATATATGGAGAGCCATGTTTATTGCAACTCTCTTTACAGTGGCAAAAAGCTGGAACCAACCCAAGTGCCCCTTAACTGATGAGTGGATAGAGCAATGTGGTAAATCTACACAATGGAGTTCTATGCAGCAGTAAAGAAAGATGACATCATGAACGTTACAGGTAAATGGATGGAACTGGAAGATATTATGTTAAGTGAAGTAACACAGTCCCAGAAAAACAAAGGATGATGGTATCCCTCATCTGTGGATGCTAGAGCCAATTACCTAGTAGTAAGTATTTCTTATGCAGGGCTCTTTGAGCTTTTGTCCAAGTATTTGGGAGTGATCCATATTGGAAAGAACAACAACAACAACAGAAAAGACTCTGACAAAGAACTGACTGAAATGGTGAACTTCTGCTCGAAACAGTCAACTTCTACATTGAGAATTTTGAGAAAGACTGAGAAAAAGATGAAAAACATGTTTGGCAGTATGCATGAGCACTGGTGGGGTGGGGGGTGAGGGAGGGGGACACGGGTCTAGATTTGACTTGTAATGTAATCTTTTATAAAAATATATATTAATAAAAAATAACATTTATTTATGACGATCTTTGTAAGTAGGCACGACTAGAATTATGAAGGTGCTAGTGGTTTGGAAGATTAAGTGGTTTTTTTTGTTTTGTTTGTTTGGGTTTTTTTTTTTTTGGTCTTTTTGAGACAGGGTCTCCCTTTAGTCCCAGGCATGGAGCTAGCTATGTGGACCAGGCTGACCTTGAACTCACAGAGATCCAACTGCCTCTACCTCCGGAAAGCTGGGATTTCAGGCGTGAGCCACCATGCCGGTGATAAGGGTTTTATAAAAACAGTTTTTGGTTTGAGGTTATGGTAGGCAGTAGATGAGGAGGAAAAACTTAGATTTGAAGTTTACAATAGTTCTATGGCGGGGCCGGGGTGGGCTGGAATCTCATGCATGGACAATGGGGTTTTCTTAGGAAACAGAAAACCTGGAAATAAATTTGATGTGAGTGGAAAAAACTAAAGCTATTTCTTTAAATGTAAGCAGCTGAGTAAAATGAGGGTAATGTATGGGTCAGAAAGCAATCACACCTATGCTGGAAAATGTGTGGAAGTTTTGAGACTTTTGCATGAGGAAAGGCCCTGAT
This sequence comes from Rhizomys pruinosus, assembly GCA_009823505.1. Classification (NCBI taxonomy): domain Eukaryota; kingdom Metazoa; phylum Chordata; class Mammalia; order Rodentia; family Spalacidae; genus Rhizomys; species Rhizomys pruinosus. Next base: position 706,025 of record VZQC01004444.1, read on the forward strand.
GCACTCCTGAATCCTGTGGCCTGGGGCCACTCCTAAAAGTTTCCTAAAGGTCTACACCTCGAATCCCAGCACAGCTTTAATCCCAGCACAACAGAGGCTTATGTCACAGTCAAGAAAAAAATGGATTTCTGAATAAAATGGGGTTTATTTGGCCCACCTTATGGCCTGGCCCACCTCAGGTAAGAGACAGGAATGAAAACTGAGAAAAACCAATGAAGTGGAAGGGCTGGTACTTAATATAAATGTGTAAAAGAGGGCTGGAGAGATGGCCTAGCTGTTAAGAGCACCGACGCTCTTGCAGAGGACCCGGGTTCGATCCCCAGCACCCACATGGCGGCTAAGAACCGTCTGTAACTCCAATTCCAGGAGAACTCCAGTTCCAGGGGAATCCGACACCCTCTTCTGACCTCCGCGGCATTGCACGACACGGGTGCACAGACCTGCATGCAGACAATACATTCATACACATACAAAAATAAATAATAAAAAAAAATTTAAATAAAAAAAAGTGTAAAAGAACGTAAGATTTCAAAATAGTCTCCTTTAGAAATCAGTAAGTATACTATAAAAAAGATGTCAAAATCCAAAATAATCCTTAAAAAATAGGTAAATGTCACATAAAGTCAAAACCCAAACAGTTTTCTTTAAAAGCTATTAAATATGGGTCTGGAGAGATGGCCTAGTGGTTAAGAGCACTGACTGCTCTTGCAGAGGACGTGGGTTTGATCCCCAGCACCCACATGGCGGCTGAGAACCATCTTTAGCTCCAGTTCCAGGGAAATTGACACCCTCTTCTGACCTCCGAGGCATTGCACCATAGGGATGCACAAACCTACATGCAGACAGTACATTCATACACATAAAAAATAAAAAAATTAAAAAAGCTATTAAATATGTAAAACAATGTAAAAATTTTGAATAGCCATCTTTAAAAAATAGTAACTCACCAGGTGTGGTGTCACAAACTTTTAATCCCAGCACAGGCAAAGATAGGCAGATCTCTGTGAGTTCAAAGTCATCCTGGTCTACAGAGTGAGTTCTAGGCCAGCTGGGACTACAGGAAAATCACATCTCAAAAACACTAAAATAATAATAATAATAATAATAATAATAATCCTAGTTGTAAACCGATCAAAACAATGATAAAATTTTAAACCACAATATTGGCGACTTGGCATTACTTCCTTAATTTGACATTACTATGGTCAGCCTTGAATTCAGTAGTTCTGTAAGTTCCTGAGTGTCACCTTTTTTTTTTTTTTTTGAGATGGGGTCTCCCTATAACCCCAGCTGGCCTGGAATTCACTCTGTAGACCAGACTGGCCTTGAACTCACAGAGATCCACCTGCCTCTGCCTCCTGAGTGCTAGGATTAAAAGTGTTTGCCACCATGCCTGGCCTAAAGATAGTTCTTAGCTGCTATGTGAGTGGTGGGAATCGAACCCAGGTCCTCTGCAAGAGCAGTTGGTGCTCTTTAATTGCTGAGCCATCTCTCCAGCTCCCAGGCGTTGCCATTTTGAACCACACCACTGTTCAGAAGGTCACACAGGTCACTGCCATTTTGAAAATGTTACTGTCCAAGAATGGCAACTAAGCCATGTGGCTGTGATGTCATCAACCAAGATGGCTGCCTCCTTCTTGGTGAGTTCACTAGCTAGCAGAAGGATATCTTATTAAGCTTCATGATAAAATAAGTCCATCTCCCACCAAGATACAAGTCCCATGGGATTTACAAACTCCACAGATTAAATGTCTACAGCAACACTCTTTTACTTTTAGAACATCACCCAGTTAAGTTAGACTTGATAGAAGATGAGAAATTACCCTTAGATATGTAGGCTCCAAATATGAAACTCTTCTTAACTGTGAAAGTGAAGCAATGTCCTCTGGATCTCTTCATTCCTAGATAGAAGCCTTGCTGAAAAAGGAACTTCTGAAGGCAGCAGACATAAATGGGAGCTGCCTTGGGCTGTTGCTCTGGAAGCAGATATCTTGCCAGAGCAGGGAGTGTGACTCTGCTTGTTCACTGAAATCGAAAATGCTTGCATCCAGTTAGGAAAACAGCTGCGTTGGAAATCAAGTGGTTTAAGCACTGTTTGTTTACAGCCCAACAGGTCTGAGATCCAAATTCCAGACCCCTGTGTCTGCTCTCCCTTATAGCAAGAGGTAAGAACACACCTGTCTCACAACCAGATCCTGAGCAGCCATAGGGAATTTTGTGTGGCAATCAAATAAGTTATCAGAGTTTTGGGAGCCCCTTAGTAAAGACTACCCAGATAACTGGGAACCCCTAGTGAGGGATGGGAATGGGGGGAAAAGAAGGCCTGAATTCGATGGTAATCCGACCAGTTTTTCCAGTGCACATGTCTCTTAAGGCTTTGTGTGTGTGTGTGTGTGTGTGTGTGTGTGTGTGTCAGAATCTAGAATCTAGGGTACTCAGTCTCAAGCCAGACAATATTCATTTCTAATTGATATTGTGGCCAGGTAGAGAAGGCAGTAGAGGGGGGAAAGGGGGGGGGGGATCTGAGCATTTCTTCCGGGTCTGGAAAAAGACCACGATGAGGGACAGAAAAAGAGAGAGTAAAGCCTCAGTCTTGGTGGCACTCTCTGGAAGTCAGGAGGTGGCCCAGGTTGAATTCCAGGAGTCGGAAACAATATCCCAAACCTGCAAGTGCAGCGTCCTCCAATTGCAGGGAAGATAAGTCAGTTTGGGTCCTGGTTCTGCGTCCAGTGTCCTGGAGGCAGAAGTCAGGATGGAGCAAAGCCAGCTAATTCCAGGAGGTTCAAAAATGGAAGGCAGGAGGCTGGAGGCCAGAGAGAGAAAAGCGGAAAGCCAGAATGTGGAAAGAGAGGCTGGGAAAGAATGGGACCAGAGCAGAGGCAGGACAAGATGGTACCGTCAGCCAAACTGGTGGTGGGTGTTTGTAGCATGTCCACTGGAGGCTTATCTGAGGCAGGGTCACAAACTGGCGAACCAAGTACAGCACCATTTATGTTAGGTTTATGGTGGCACAACCCCCAAATAGAAGGAAAACACCAGGCTTAGGCACTCTGGGAAACTTTAGTTTTGGAATAGCCAGGGCTGGGAATTGTAGATGGAGCAGCCAGCAGCCAGCAGCCAGTAGCCAAGATGGCGTCTGGTCAGGCCCTTTTTTTTTTTTTTTTGGTCTTTTTGAGACAGGGTCTCCCTGTAGCCCCAGCTGTTCTGGAACTCACTCTGTAGACCAGGCTGGCCTTGTACTCACAAAGATCTGCCTGCCTCTGCCTCCCAAGTGCTAGGATTAAAGGCGTGCGCCACCACGCCCAGCTAGGCCCTTTTAAACGTCTTGGGAGGAACAAGTAAAAAGGAAGTGAGGTCATTGACAGTTTCTGGAGGGAGTGGAAAATCTGTGTGCTCATGTCGTGGGAGAATCAAGCCTAACACGGAGAAGATAAAAAGAACAAATAATTAAGCATTCCAGATATTAACACATGCTACTTGAGAGAGATGATTAAAAAATGCTTGATGTGGTAGTCATTGATACTGGATTAAAAGCTCAGCTCTGAGCCAAGTGTGGTGGTGCACATCTTTAATACCAGCACTCAAGAGGCAGGGGCAGGCAGATCTCTGTGAGTTCAAGGCCAGCCTGAGTTCCAAACCAGCTGGGGCTACAGGGAGACCCTGTCTCAAAAAATCCGAGCTGTGGAGCCATACTGTGACATAGGCAAATCCAGACTCTACAATAGGTAATCAATGTTGTACAAACTATTGTACCCTCTTTGTACCTCAGTTTTCTCATCTGTAGAATGGAGCTAGCTAATAATAGCATTGACTACTTAGGGTCGTAGGATTAAATAACCGTGTAGAGCAGTTGATATGTGTCCAGCACATTCTATTTACTCCCTACTTTCCTCTCTGAGTAGCGTGCCTTGATCTTCTGTCTACATGAGGAAAAGGGCTGGAGAGATGGCTCAGTGACTAAGAGTACTGGCTGCTCTTGCAGAGGACCTGGGTTCTGTTCCCAGCACCCATATGGCCACTAACAACTGTCCATAGCAGGAGATTGGATGCCTTTTTCTGGCCTCTACAAGATTGTATGCATGGGTGTGCTTACATATGCACAGGCAAAACGCTCATACACATAATATAGAAAAAGAGTTTTTATGTATAGGTGCACCTGTGTCATGCAATGCCTGTGGAGGCCAGAAATGGGCACCCAGTTCCTTGGAACTAGTTTTGTTGTTGGCAGCCATGGAAGAGCTGACAGTGCTTTTATCTGCTGAGCCGTCTCTCCACCTCCACCCCCATCAAATTTTAAACATGAAGGAGCCCCCAAAAAAGAATGTAGATAACTTGAACTCTGTATTAGTCAGTTTTCTGTTGCTGTGATAAAACACCAGACCAAGGAACTTATAAAAGGAAGAGTTTATTTGAGCTTACAATTGGCGGTTCCAGGGAATTAGTCCATTGTGGCGGGAGGCGTGGTGGCCGGATCCAGAGCAGCAAACAGAGGGTCACTTATCGCACAAAGCACAGGAAGCAGAGAGGAGCAACTGTAGAGCACGAGGCTTGTTAAGCTCACTAAGCCCGCCCCCAGTGACACACTTCCCCCAGCATGGCCACACCTTCTAAGACCTCCAGAAACAGCACCACCAACTGGAGACAAATGTCTGAATACCTAGAGCCTATGGGGGACACTCATTCAAACCACCACAAACTCTCTACCAAATAAAGCACAATTAACACTGCTGAGACTCTCTTCTTTATATTTGCATTGTATGGTACACTCTCAAAAATAATTCTGCACAGCAGCAGCCTTTAGGACCCATCTTCACATTCATCAGCATCCTCTTCGCTGCTGTCTCCTCCACTGTCCTCTTCACTGTCTTCTTCCACTTTCACATTCAACAGCGTCGTCTTCACTTGCGTCCTCTTCGCTGCTCTCTCCTCCACTTTCACTACTACTGTCCTCTTCACTGTCTTCTTCCTCTTCCTCATGGTTCTTAGTTTTCTCTGCCACAGAAGGAGAGAAACACTACAAACGTTTCTTAATATTTACATGCTTCAAAAAAATATAAGTCTCCTTGACTCTCCTACCAAGAAATACTTATTTGGAGGAACCATAAAAATTGAGCTAACCATGGCCTGTTATATGTAGGATCAAAATAGAATAGGAAAGTCAAATGACTGGCATGTAGATATTTGTGGGTTCAAAATTGACTTAAAGACAGGTCTATAAAATAACTTTTACTACATAATCTTGTACGAAAAATACATGTAAAACAATAAATTAAAAAAGTTTTTTACTATTGTCAATGAAATTTAAATAGGCAGACATCATGATGCACATCTGTAATCTTAGACCTCAAGAAACAGACAGGAGGATCATAAGCCCAAGTTTAGCATTGAGGTCTTGTCTTGAAAACAAGCAAAACTGTGAAACAAAAGAAAATCTGAACTAGATAGGGAAACTAACTTAGGGTAAATTAGAAAATATTGACTTTCCTGGAAATTGTAACACATAGTGTGGTTCCATTTTCTGCCTTTTGGTGTCGAATGGAGCCTGCTTTGTTTGGGCAGTTCCATGCCATGGAGAGAAGGGGGCTGTAGTCTTTCCCATTCACGGAGGACAAGGTGTTTTCACTAAACCATTTGAGATAGCCATTTAGACATTTCTGAACAACTTCCTCCAGGGATAATGGTTTTTAAAGATTGTTCACAGTTCTATGTGGAGGAAGGAATTTCAAATTTTAAAATTACCTTTTAGGGGCTGGAGAGATGTCTCAGCTGTTAAGAGCACTGGCGGTTCTTGCAGAAGACTGGGGTTTGGTTCCCAGAACCTACATGGCTGCTAACAACTGTCCATAACTCCAGTTCCAGGGGATCTGATGCCTTCTTCTGACCTCCATGGGCATTGCATGACATGGGTGCAGGTTTATACATACAAACAATACACTAATACACATCAAAAATAATAAATAAAATGTTAAAATAAAATTACCCTTCAGTAATATTTCTTCAATAAGTGAGAAAAATTCTTTGGCCACAGGATTTTCTGGTTCATAGATTAAAACTGAAAATGGACAACAGAATGTGTTATTAATGAGCAAAGTATTTCAATAAACATCTCCTTAGAATGAGATTGATACTGCCAATCAGAGCAGGTATAAAAGCACAGAGAAATAAACATTAACTATTACAGATATTAACTAGTACAGATGTTATCTTGGTGCAAATAAAATTCTCCATTTCTATCTAGTGCCTTGTGAGAAATGACCCTTATTATATTTCTGCCTCCTGTACCAAGAACACATCTCCACCTTCTCAGTGTGGCTTCCTTCTTAGATGAGTAGTGGAGTACTTCATGAATCTAACCATTCTCCAAAAGGTGACAATCTGGCAAATACGGAGACTTGGGGAATGAGAAGACAGAATCCCGATAGGTCCATTAACCCCTCATCCACCAGTGTCTCACTGACATTCCTTACCAAAGGTCTCACCTGGCAAAGAAGAGTAGAGTTTTCTGTGTGTCAACTCTTCATGACAAAAGTGCTGTATTTAAAATAAAATGTAGGGGACTGGAAAAATGGCTTAGCAGTTAAGAGCACTGGCTGTTCTTGTAGAAGACCCAGGTTTGAATTCCAGCACCCGCATGGTGGCTAATTGTCTGTAAATCCAGTTCCGGGGAATCCAATACCCTCTTCTTTTCTCCATGGGCATTGCACAACACGGTGCACTTGCATACATGCATGCAATACAGGCATACACATAAAATAGAAAACAAAGCCAATTTTTTTTTTTGGTCTTTTTTTGAGACAGGGTCTCCCCTGTAGCTCTGGCTGTCCTGGAACTCACTCTGTAGACCAGGCTGGCCTCAAACTCAGAGATCAGCCTGCCTCTGCCTCCCAAGTACTAGGATTAAAGGTGTGTGCCACCATACCTGGCAAAGCCAATTTTTTTAAGTTAACAGGGAAAACTCATGTTTTCTTTCTCTTTATTCTGACAGCCCAAGTCTGTTAAGCAGGAAATGTTTTTGTTGTTGTTTGTTTTTAGTGCTATTCCTTTTTGGTGACCCTTAAATGGAGTCCTCTGGACTCCCACATCAGCAGACTTTTAAAGGCCTAGAGGCCAGAGCTTCACTTCAGAGGTATCCTACTTTTTCAGAACTCTCTCTTGCGAATCACCCTCTCACTTCTTTTCCCCTGGCTTAAGTATTCCTAATTCTTCCCATACATCCTCTCTCTCCTGCAGTATCTTGGTGGCCCCCAGGGGGCACTGAAACTCCAGCCCTGCTTTCATTTGCCTGAGAGTTCGCTGTTCAAGGCTCCCTTGGTTTCTTCAGCCTAACTCACCAAGCCAGTGTCTATTTTCTTTTTTATTCTTTTTTATTTATTTCTGTTCTAGTTTGTCTTCCACTGCTGTGACAAAACACTCTGACTGACACCAACTTGGGGAGGAAAGGGTTTATTCAGCTCACATTTCCTGGGTCACAGTTCATCACTCAGGGAGCCCAAGGCAGGAACTCAAGGCAGGAACCTGGAGGCAGGAGCTGAAGCACAGGCCATGGAGGAACGCTGTTCACTGGCTTGCTCCCCTGGCTCATGCCCAGCCCACCTTCTTATACCGTACACAACCACCTGCCCAGGGTGGCACCACTCATTGTGGGCTGGGCCCTTCCACACTGCTCGACCATCAAGACAATACTCCACAGATGTGGCCACAGGCCAATCCAATGGAGCCAATTCTCTAATTGAGGCTCTCTCAACCCAGGTGTGTCAAGTTGACACTAAAGCTATCCAGCACAATTGACCCCTTGTCAACTTGACACACAAAACACATCACTATTAAACCACCACCTTTCCAGTTCTTATCCCCAAAGTATGATGTTAACATTAATCACAACCTAAGACAGTACAACCTTAAAAGCCCCACAGTCCTTAAAATGTCTAAACACTTAAAAGTTCACAGTCTCTTAAAAGTCTCTTAACTGTGGGCTGCTGTAAAATCCAAAACAAGTACTGTCTTATTTCAAAGGGAAGAACAGGCACACTCAAACTAAAAACCTAAGACCAGCAAAGTAGCTCAGGCTGGACACCTGGGACTCACCTCACGATCCTCTGGGCTCACAAAAGGTTTCAGGCATCTCCCATCATCTGACTCTGCGTCACGTGGCCACTACACAGCTACTCTTGCAAGGCCCAGGCGACCCATTCACATCCTGCTGCTGCTCTTGTGGTCATCCAGGTCCCCCGCTCCAAAAAAGCTGGGTTGCCACTCAAACTGAGCAGCACCCTTCACCATGGTCCCATCTTGACCTCATCCTGGTACAAAGACCCAGCTTCTCTGTTCCATGACCCCTGCAAATTCCTGGGGTCTTTCAGGCAACTGAGGTCACTTCCACAAGTGGTCTTCCGACCTCTTCACAGTGGTCAGCCTCGGCTGCTCTCTGTGAACCCCTTAAATTTCAAACACCAGAATCCATATAAGACACTCTTACACATTACCAAATCTGGCTTCTGGCTCGCAGATGGAGGCTCAGGCCCTTTTTGGATCACAGCTCTGTGTGCTACCCTGAAGAAATTCTTCCCAGAAGATTTTCACCCACATGAGCTGGTCTCCGTTGTTACTTACACTGATTTTTCAAGCACACCCAGCTAACCGCATCAATTCCCAGTACAACAAAGATTTCATACTGCAGGTCGGGTCCTCTTGTTGTCAGCTACAGCTGATCTTCAGCCCAGCTGACCAAACCCGTACAATTACAACAGTCCTATGATCTCTCTGCTCCCCTTTAAAATAGAAACTTCACAAGCCAGGCCTCCCATCTTCTACAACACTTTCAACAAGCAAAATGAGTTACCAGGTTCCACACAAAATGATCTTTAGGCATTCAATGATACTTCCCAGCCCAGAAGTTCCAAATCGCTCCACAATCCTCTCCCCAAACACCAAGTCAGGTCTGCCACAGCAATACCCCCACTCTCTGGTACCATTTTCTTTTCTGGTTGTCTTCCATTGCTGTGACAAAACACTCTGACCTGACACCAACTTGGGGAGGAAAGGGTTTATTCAGCTCAATTACCTGGGTCACAGTTCATCATCAGGGAGCCCAAGGTAGGATCAGGGCAGAAACCTGGAGGCAGGAGTGATGAACAGGCCACACGAGGAATGCTGTTCACTGGCTGCTGCCCCTGGCCTCATGCCCTAGCCCTCCTTCTTATACATGCACAACAACTGCCCAGGTGGCACTATCATTGTGGGCTAGGCCCTCCCACACTGCTCGACCATCAAGACAATACTCCACAGATGTGGCCCACAGGCCCAACCAATGGAAGCCAATTCCCTAATTGAGGCTCCCTCAACCCAGGTGTGTCAAGTTGACAATAAAGCTATCCAGCACAATTTCTGAATGTGTATGAATTACTGGTCTGCATGTAGGTCTGTGCACCCGGTCATGCATGCCCCAGAGGTCGAAGAGGGTGATCGGATTCCCCTGGAACTGGAGTTCTCCTGGAATTGGAGTTTCAGACGGTCTCCAGCCGCCATGTGGTGCTGGGATCGAACCCTGGTCTCTAAGAGCAGTCGGCTCTTAACCGCCCTTGGCCATCTCTCCAGTCCTGCCAGTCTCTATCTTTCTGATCCACTAAATGTGACTAACAACTTACCACCAGTCTGGGTTGGCCTGAATATGTGCCTGCTCAAAAGTTCCTTTCAAAGATCCTAGATATCTTCTAGATATCTTATGAACTAATATTTTCTAATAAAAAGTACTTTATGTATTTCAACTTGAACTAAAATATGTATATCATTAATTAATATTTTTCTGAGACTAAGTTTCTCACTAGAACAGGTTTCTCCAATTTGTCATTATGGGACTCATTTGTGTATTATATATTTTTTTTAATTTTATTTATTTCTGTATGTGTATGAATGTACTGTCTGCATGTAGGGTTGTTGCACCTGTGTCATGCAAGTTGCGGAGGTCAGAAGAGGGTGTTGGATTCCCGTTGGAACTGAGTTCTCCTGGAATTGGGTTACAGACGGTTCTTAGATGCCATGTGGTGCTGGGATCGAACCCGGGTTCCCTGCAAGAGCAGTCGGTGCTCCAAACCGCTAGCCATCTCTCCAGCCCCGTATATCTATATTTTATTTTATGTGTAAATGCTTTGCCTGCATTACTAAGTGCACACTATGTGCATGAAATGGCTAACCCAAAAAAAAAAGGGCTTGGATCCCCTGGTAACTGGGAAGCAGACAGTTGACGTGGAGCTGGAACAAACCTGGGTCCTCTGCCAAAGTAGCATCTCACTCTGACCCATCTTCCAGCCCCAGGCATTCATTTCTTAAGATGCATTTGGGAAACAAGGTCAAGTGGAGTTAATGAGGTACAGTTACACTGAGGAGTAACCACAGGTTCTGCAGAACCATTCACATACCCACAACTATTATGATTCTGACAGAGAGGAAAATGTGGCTTTCCAAATGTATTTGACAATGAAATCATTTTGGTGAAACACTTAAGAAGTCCCAAGTTAACAATTCTTAGAACATAGTTTAGAAAACTTCAATTTTGAATCAGGATTATCTCATGGGACTGGAGTAATAGATTTAGCTGCCCCACAATGGCCCACATGGACTTCCAAGCGGTCAGTTTTTTTTTTGTTTGTTTTGTTTTTTTTTTTTTTACAGGGTCCTCCCTGTAGCTCCAGCTGTCCTGGAACTCACTAGTAGACCAGGCTGGCTTGAACTACAGAGATCTTCCGCCTCTGCCTCCCAACTGCTAGGATTAAAGGCATGTGCCACCATGCCTGGGTGGCTGTCAGTTTTTACAGAGAGAATGCATCAGCTGTTTTGAAACTTACCCTGTACTAGCTGTTGTAAGTATTCTAGTATCCTTATCTGTGGAAGAATAAGGAGGGATTTAATGAGTTCAGAGAAGCTTCTAGCCCAGGAAGCATTTGTTGGTAGTGGGGTGGCATTGTCGGGGGGGGGGGGAGGGTGTTCTAAGTATGGACTCAATAATGGAAGCAGAGCCCAGTATGGGCCCAGGAGAAATCAAGAGCACCAGAGCCATGCTCGTGCTTCAGCTTCCTTGCTCTTCACTATGCTGTGTACCATACTGGCTATTTTGTGAGTCAGTCAGATAACAGACAGCGTTCGACAGGCGCTTGGGCTCCTCGTCAGTAGCTTGAAATAAATGCTGATTTTTTTTAAAAAATATTTTAATTTGTTTGTATAATGAGGCTTACCTAGCATGTTGTAAGTGCACCACTGTGTAACTACAATGCTGTGGCAGAGTCAGAAGAGGCATGCAGAAACATTGAACTGGAGTACAGACACTGTTAGCACATGGGGTGCTAGAAATAAAACATGTTCTTTGCAAAGCAGCCAGTGGTACAATCTGGCTGAGCTGGGTTTCCAGCGCACCCTATGGCTTGCTTCAGCATGGCTCTAGGATTAGAGAATGGTATTAGTTCACTTAATCTACTATTCAGAGGGGGCTTTTGCTCTGGCTGCAGGGCTGGAGTGGGGGAGCAGAGGGTTCTGCTGTTACCTATAGGGCTCTGTGTCTCTGAGTTCTTAGCCCCAGGGAATTCTAGGTCAGAAAGCACTTGTTTCATTCACTGTTGCATCTCAAGTTGAATGCCTCCTACAAGCAGAAACCCTCAAAACATCAGAATAAACCAAGTTAGATGAGTAGGAAGCAGACTTATTTTAAACCCCTGGATGTAAGTATAATGCATGCTAATAGGAAACAGGATTTATTACACTCAAAAAGAAAGTTTAATAGGCACTATCTTCTCTGAAGGTAAATTTGCTTTTGTGTTAGAATAACCATTATTCTTCATGTACACTTGTACAATTACTATAATTGTGGGCAGGCTTGGTGGTGTAATGCCTTTAGTCCCAATGTTCAGTCGGGATAGAGGCAGGGGGATCTCTGTGAGATTCACGGTCAGCCTGGTCTACATGTTGTTCCAGGACCAGCTGGGGCTAAAGGGAAAACCCGCTCCAAAAAAGACAAAAAACAAAAACAAAACAAACAACAACAACAACCAACAAAAAAACCAACTCAAACAAAACAATTACTATAATTTGGTGAAACGTGGGTTTCTTCGTCTAGTGCCTCACTGTTTGTGTGTAGAATCTTGGCTAACTGTGGGCACAAGTGTGGTATCTGTGATCAAGGTCTGAGATTCTGACTTATAGGTGAAGTCATCAAGAAATATGAAGACTGGTCCCAAAATCTCACAGTCAGTCATGCTATGCATGGTAGAAAGCACGCTGGGCTTGGCCTTTCAGTTCTACTTACAAACCATGTCTCCATGCTGCCCCACTGCCTGGCCAGAAATGGCATGGAAGGTGATGTTAAAGTTTCTGGCATGGCTCAGCAGAGAAATGGTGGAAGACTAGGATCACATAAAAACTGTGCATGGAAGACAGATACAACTCAAGCCTGTGCCAACAGATACAATTTGTTTGGGAAACTCATATTTTTAAAGGCAGGCAAAGAAAAAAAGAAATACTCAGAGGTACATAGCCGAACGCAGACCTAAGCAACCACCATGGCTATTCCTATGTAACCACCCCAGGAGGCAGGAGCTTCATTCTAGAAAATGGATGTGTGCAATGATTTTGAAAATCAAAGAGGCATTCTTTCAATAAAAAATTATCAAGTGCCTGAAGATCAAAGAATCAGATATACGAGGTCAGCCATGGAAGAGCTTGGTTTCTGCCCTGACAGTCCCCAGTGAATGTATTCACTAACACGCAACTCTTTGCTCTCTTTTAAATAGAAAAATGTTTTAAAAAAACAAGAAATATAGGAAGAGTAGAGATGATTAAGTCTTTGAATCAAACCCAGACTATAACCCTACTACTAGCTGTGTGTCTCATGTGACCAGTTCCTTTGCGAGCCTCAGTTCCCCCTTTGTAAAGTAATAGATATTCTCTGCCTCACAGATGTTTTAGGAAAATAACAACTATTCAAGAAACATTGCCACAAGAGCTTACTAATTAATATATAAATGCATAATTGCATATAAATAGTATACAAAGGTAAACAATGTTACATTTATAGAAGAGAGAAATGAGGTGTAGAAAGTCTAGAACAATGGTAAGACACGACAAAGATAATCCATAAGCCATTTGAAGTCCAGTAATATCTAAGAACAGTTCAAATTGTCCTGTAAATGCATTAACCCTATTTGGGGCAGACCCACAACACATTACTATTAGCAGCAAGGAACCAGTGTTTTTCTCCCTAAGAACTCTCTGGTTCTTTCTTCACCTTGCTTGCCCTTAGGGAGCCTGGAACCTGGGCCTCCCTAACTTCACATCTGTAGCTGTGAATCTCCCTTGGAGATGGGCAATCTTATGCTGTATGGTAACCGCACACTCCTATCTTGCTCTGTCTCATTTCCAGTTAGCCTCTTCTTTCCCATCTGCCCCCCTGGACTAGCCCTTTCCCTTGTCATACTAGTCCAATTTTACGGACCCACATGTCTTGACAATGACAGAAGCTTAAGCAGTGTGAATGGGTGAGCCTGGAGGGGAAAGCAAACTGTGCTTAAAGTCAGACTCAAGAGGGCTTCGGGATCCACGCTTGGATTCCTGCATTTCTTCCAGCAATAACACTTGGGGTAAAATAAGTAGGCAGTATGTAGTGCGACGAAGGAAGGAAAGGAAGGGAGAGGGAGGAAAGAAGACATTTTAAAACAAGTAGGCAGTATGTAGCTGCTCAAAAGGAAGGAAGGGGGGAAGAAGACATTTTCGAAGAATACAATGCAAGAGAGAGAGAGAGAGAGAGAGAGAGAGAGAGGAGAGAGAAGAGAGAAGAGGAGAGAATACAAGGCCTGACAGACAGGTGCACTTGGAACTGTGCAATTTAGCGGTCATGCTTTGAGCCAGTCCAACAAGAATCATACTGAACATCTACCCCTGGAGAGGAGAAAGAGGTTCGTGTCCCTCCCTCTTGAGCCACCATCACTGTGGGTAGTGCCAAGCCAGCTGTTTGATCTTCTCTCTCCATTTCTTTATAGAAAACAAGACTTGGGGGCCTGGGGTCTCAGTGCTAAAGCACTTGGTGTGTATGTGCAAGTTTAAACCCCAGCAGCCCCCCCCAAAAAAAAAGGATTCAACATGGTTGACCTTATCTTCTCTGAGGATGCTTCTGACTGGAAATTCCATGTTGTGGGCCAGGAAAACATTTTACTTCAAAGACTCAAAAGGTCAAAAGTACTTGTAAGGACTAAATAAGGCAATCTACCTTTGACATAAAACACTAAAGGATTCAAGAAACCCATTTTAATTGGTGGTAGAAGAAGTGGTTTGCCACAATGGGGGCACTGCTTACCTGTGCTATGCACACACAGTGAACATTTTGGGTCTTCTTATCAGCAAAGTTTAGTTTTACAGTTGTCACTTTCTCTTTTGAAATAACAACTAACATAGTAGAGGAAAAGGTATGCAGAGTGGTTGATATAAAAAGGCGCCCATAAAATCGGGATCTCCAATCATAAAGGACATCTAAAATTGAGAAAATACCTGCATTGAAATTTACCTCCTGGATAGTTAAAACAGTAGACTGGATATAGGAAGGGAGGGTAAAGTAAACTAAAACACAGGTCAATAGAAAATGCCCAAACCAAAGGACAGAAATAAGAAGATTTTAAAAAACAGCTACTGTGGTGCATGGTGCACATGCCTTTGATCTCAGCAAGAGAGGAGGCGGATCTCTGTGAACCTGAAGCCAGCCTGGTCTACTCAAAAAGACCAAAAAAAAAAAAAAAAAAAAAAAAAAAAAAAAAAAAAAAAAAAAAACACCAAACCAACCAACCAACAAACCAGAGCTGGGTGAAAGACATCATAAGGAGGGTTATCTGTGTGTAACTAGAAACCCAGGAGAGAAGCAAGAGGGACTGGGGCAGAAGTGGTGTGTGAAACGCTAATGACCAAGAAGTCTTCGAACCTGATGAAGACATCAGCCAGAGGTTTAAGATACGCACCCCCCCCCCACTCAGCTGCATAAACACAAAGAAAACCACAGATGTTTTAAGGAAGTCTAACCAGGAAATACCCAGATAGATAAGGAGGATTCTTTCTCTCTTTTTTGCCTCAAAAGCCTCTGGCAGTGGCCGGAGAGATAGCTCAGCAGTTAGGAGCATGGCCGCCTCTTGCAGAGGACCCATATTGTGGGTTCCAGGGTATCTGATGTCCTCTTCCTGGTCTCTGTGAGCACTGCACACATTTGGTACACCTACAAACATGCAGGCAAAACATACACACATAATTTAAAAAGAAGCCTCTGGTACTTTCCACCTACCACAAGCAAACATAAGTTCCTCTTGGCTGACCAAAGGTCTATGCAGCCCACCTCAGCCTGTGACCACATCTCTGGCCTCATCTGCTCTCCCCTGGTTGCTGCTGCCGGGCACCTCATGCTCAGCACACTGCAGTTCACTCTGCCCTGCACCTTCTTCCTCCAGATGCCCATGGGATGGTTTCTTCCACTTCAGTTCTGTCCCCAAGCTCTGAGTGAGGCCTTCCAGGTCACCCTACTCAAACTGCTTGGCCTTCTCCCCAGGACCTTCCATTCCTTTCCCCCACTTTGGTTCTCTCCACAGTGCAGTTTATGACACCCATTTACCTAGTTTATTGTTTGCACAACACTGGATTGGTATCTGTCCTGCTGACTGCTGATTTTTCAGGGTCTCAAATAGGGCCTGGCATACACACGAGAGCCTTGAAGATTTGTGGAATAAAATGTGTTCAATCCCACATCACCTGAGTCTTTGTTGAAATTAAAAGCAAAAGTTACTTCCCCACTGCCATGAGGCCAGGGTTCAGACTTCTACAGGGGGGTGACTAGTCTGTTACTCAGGGTTCAGACTGTTCTACAGGGTGGTACTATCCCTTTCTGAAATGATTTTGTTTTTTTTTTTGGTAATTTTTGGAGATAGGGACTCCCTGTTCAGTCCCAGTTGGCTTGGGGCTCACTCTGTAGAACAGGCTGGACCTTGAACTCACAGACAATCTCCTGCCTCTACCTTTCCAAGTGGCTAGGATTAAAGGCGTGCCACCACCACACCCCGGGCCTAAATGATTAATTCACTGAAGATCCAGAAGTCCCAACTAGTCCTGACATTAATCAAACTCATTTACTCTAAGGCATCCCTGAGATACTAGTAGGGAATGCATTAGATCAGACAAGGACAATCAAAAGGCATATTTTTAAATTTGTTAAAAATTTTTTTCTATAATCCAATATCTAATGCTATTAGTTCTCCCCTTGGAGGAATAATTCGGGACTGATGCCACAAAGCTTACATCCTAGTGGTTAGGAGATGATATAAGCCTCACAATAAGACTTGTCATTTTACAGAAGCTATAGTTCGTGGATTAGCATACCATCCCAACATCTTGTCTATACCAACATAACCTACCATAATAATAGAGTTAAATGCCTGTATATCAATTGCTTATGTTTCATCAGTAGGAATAAAAGGTTTTCCTGGATTAACTTGCCAACGCCATGAAAGGAAACAGCCCTGAAACTGATCAGAGTCCCAAACAACATCTCCAGAGAAAAAACGCTGCTCTCCCACTTGTGTCCCTTTTTCTAAAGCCTAGGAAAACAATCTCAGAATGGGGTGGTTCGGAAGAATATAAGGGCTGCGATTAGGTTGAATGGTAAAACTACAACAAAATAGACTGAACACTCATTTGACCAACTTGATCGAACATACAAGCCTCTCCAGCTGGACAATGGGGGTTTTGGGCTATATAAGTTTGGGCAAGCTACCTACATGCAAATTGGTTTTAAACATAAGATGCCTGTATTCATAGTATTACCTAAAAAAAAAAATTGCCATATGAGTGTATGCCTGGATGTAAGTTGCACCAGTGGGCAAATGCCCATGAAGGTCAAAAGTGGAATCAGATCCACTGGAACTGGAAGTATGGACAGTGTTAGCCACCACAGGGTGCGGAGACTATGAACCCCAGCCTCTGCAAGAGCACCCATGCTCTTAACTGATGAGCCACTCTCCAGAACCCAGGATTTATTTATTATATTATTATGTATTATTTTTTATAATTATATTGTCTTTTGAGAACATGGGTCCCCCTTAAATCCCAGCTGGCCGAAGCTTGCTAAGGTAGACCAGGCGGCCTGAACTATAGAGACCACCTGCCTCCTGCCATCCCAAGTGTTTGGATCAAGGTAAGAATCACCAACACCGGCCCTAGGATGTATTTAGAAAAACAAAGGAAAGAGGAGCAAAATGAGTGCTTCGTACTCCTCACTGACATAACTCGTCTTGCCAGCTGTAGTCTCCCAGGCCCAATTTCTGCTCTCAGAACTGGAAAACAATTTTCAAGATAAGGTTTCAAGAGAGAATTTTAAATGTCAATTGTGAACTGCCTAAAAATACTCATTAATAATTAGTTACTTTGCTTTTTAACACTTAATGATTCTCTATGAGTAAGTCTGTAGTCAGCTAGCCAACATATTTTTAAAGATTATTTTTTATTTTACTATTGTAGTGTGATGTGTCTGAATGTATTCTCTGTGTGCATGTGTGTATACAAATTCATGTATTCCTGCTGGCATAGTGTTTGGGGGTGTGTGTGTTCATGTCTGAATGTATTCTCTGTGTGCATATGCAAGTGGGAGGTGTGTGATTCCTGGAGCTAGAGTTAGTGGTTGTAACTTCCAACATGGGTGTTGGGAATTGACTGGGTCCTCTGCAACAGCAACAAGTGCTCTTAAAACCTCCAAGCCCCTTCTTTAGTCCAAGTGTATCCGAAGACCTGTGATGGCAGCTTGGTGTTCGAGCCCAGCCCTATGTTGCCTGACCATAAGGATGATGAGGGCATAGGCATGACATTAATCTCTTAATGTAAACATTCCTTTCATTCGGGTTTCTCTGGCAATGTAGTCCATAATGATTTGATAGTCCTTAGTTTAAAGCAAACTGTAGGGAGTGGGAGAAGCTCGCAATTAGAGTACTTGTCTCTTGGCAGAGGACTGGAGGTTGGATTCCTGGATATCCAGAGGTTCACAACTAGGTAACCCTCAGTTCCAAGGGATCCCAACCACATGCCTTCTGGCCTAAACAGGCAGTGTACATATGTGGTGTACATACACGCACATACAAATACGTAAATAAATCTTTAAATATATATCTTGTCTAAGTGAATTTTAATTTTCTTCCTGTTTTCAAGTTTTATTTATTTAAAATTTTTTTTATTTTTTTATATTTTTTTTTATGTGGTATGAATGTACGTCTGTATGCAGGCTGTGCACCCGTGTCGCAATGCCGTGGAGGTCATAAGAGGGTCTAGGATTCCCCGGAACCTGGTTTCTCCTGGAAATGGAGTTACGACGGTTCTCAGCTGCCTATGTGGGTGCTGGGGATCTAACCTGCGTCCTCTGCAAGTCAGTCGGCACTCTTAACTGTAAGGCCATGCCTCCAGCCCTACTTATCTTATTTTTAAGGTTTTGTTTTGAGACAGAGTGCTTATTGCAGCCCAGGCTGGCCTCGACCACTGTGTGATCGGATTGCCCTGAATCTTGATCTCTTGCCTCAAACCCAACACTGGGATTACAGGGTATGTTGTTACCAGATTAGATTCTTCTTTAATTTAATTATATATATTTGGTTCATCTGTGCAATTCAAATACTATAACTTGTAATAATAGTTTGTATTTTTGGTTGAAATTTAACTAGCTTCTTCAGTTTTTTTCTCTTTTGTTTTAAATTTTTGGTTTCCAATGTCAATATTTAGTTTACTTATTGCCTTTCATCCTTGAATCATCATAATTACAACCATCAGTGAAGTATTTATAACTTAAAGCTCTCAGGGCTGGAGAGATGTTCAATGGTTTAAGAGCACCTTGTGACCATGAGGATTGGCTTCGGGCCTCAGCAATCCAAAACAAGCATGAATTTTCATACTCTTGTATCCAGCTCTTGGGAGGTAGGGTAGAGACATGAGGATTTCTGGGGCTTGGTAGCTTCTAGTCCATGCAAGAAAATGTGAGCCCCAGTTTGGGAAAATTCTTGCCTGAAAGGAGAGTAGAGTATAAGGACACCCAGCCACCTCTTCTGACCTCCACATGGACGAGGCCACCCTCCTCATACATTCTAACACACCACAGTTAACATGCAACAATCTTTAAAAAGGCCCAAAGATGGCGGAGAGATGGCCTAGTGGCTGGAAGCGCCAACTGCCTTGCAGAGGACCGGGTTCGCCCAGCACCCACATATGGCTGAGACTGCCTAACTTCCAGCGCCAGGGAACTGATGCACTCTTCTGAACTCCACAGCAAATGCACAACATGTGCACAGACCTGCAATAGCAGACAGTACATTCGTACACATACAAAATATAAAATTTAAAACATTTAAAAAAAGCCTCCAAAGATAGCTCTTTAAAAACTTTAGTATTGTACCATACGCCACTATTTCAAGAGTATCAGTTTATTTTTTAAGTGCCTTTAAGAAGTATTTTGTGTAAAGTGATTGAATGCTGTCATTGGATTATTTTATTTATTTATGTATAGGAAAAATTGGCCTGACAATAATTGGCAACATATTGTTCAGCTGTCTGTGGAGGTCAGAAGAGGGTATCAAATCCTCTGAACTGGAGTTATGGATGTTTTTTAGCCACCATTTGGGTGCTTGGAGTTGAACTCAGGTTCTCTTTAAGAGTAGCCAGTGTTCTTAACCACTGAGCCATCTCTCCAGCCGCCCAGCTTAGAAAAGTCATTGATCATGGACAAAGAACAATAGTAAGATGGGCTATGTTCCATTTAAGTTTTTTATTTGCCAGTTGAATACCTACACTTCACATTTCTAAGATGCCACTCATGTATCCTCCTCCAAAAATCCTTCTCTTGGGCTGGGGTATAGCTCAGCTAGCAGAGTCTCTGCCTAGCATGCATGAAGCCCTCCGTTAATCCTGGCCGGGCACAACTGGAATGGTGGGACAATCCTATCATGCTCAGCACTAGAAGGTGAAAGAGAAGGCAGGCAGAGTCCAGGTCATACGGCACAAAGCAACTTTGAGGTTACCTCGGCTCATAGCCCACATAAAGAAAGTAAATGATGAACGGCCACTAGGAGGCAGAGGCAGTGGTCCTGTGAGTCAAAGCCATAATTGGTATATTTGATTCCAGGACAGCTGGGGTACAGTTGCCCAGGGTGGCACTACTCATTGTGGGCTAGGCCCTCCCACACTGCTCGACCATCAAGACAATACTCCACAGATGTGGCCACAGGCCAATCCAATGGAGCCAATTCCCTAATTGAGGCTCCCTCAACCCAGGTGTGTCAAGTTGACAATAAAGCTATCCAGCACAATTTCTGAATGTGTATGAATGTACTGTCTGCATGTAGGTCTGTGCACCCGTGTCATGCAGTGCCCCAGAGGTCAGAAGAGGGTGTCGGATTCCCCTGGAACTGGAGTTCTCCTGGAATTGGAGTTTCAGACGGTTCTCAGCCGCCATGTGGGTGCTGGGGATCGAACCCTGGTCCTCTGTAAGAGCAGTCGGCGCTCTTAACCGCTAGGCCATCTCTCCAGTCCTGCCAGTGTCTATTTTCTGATCCACTAAATGTGACTAACAACTTACCACCAGTCTGGGTTGGCCTGAATATGTGCCTGCTCAAAAGTTCCTTTCAAAGATCCTAGATATCTTCTAGATATCTTATGAACTAATATTTTCTAATAAAAGTACTTTATGTATTTCAACTTGAACTAAAATATGTATATCATTAATCTAAATATTTTTCTGAGACTAAGTTTCTTACTAGAACAGGGTTTCTCCAATTTGTCAGTTTAGGGACTCATTTGTGTATCTATATATTTTTTTTAATTTTTATTTATTTCTGTATGTGTATGAATGTACTGTCTGCATGTAGGTTTGTGCACCTGTGTCATGCAATGTTGCGGAGGTCAGAAGAGGGTGTTGGATTCCCGTGGAACTGGAGTTCTCCTGGAATTGGAGTTACAGACGGTTCTTAGATGCCATGTGGGTGCTGGGGATCGAACCCGGGTCCTCTGCAAGAGCAGTCGGTGCTCTCAACCGCTAGGCCATCTCTCCAGCCCCGTATATCTATATTTTTATTTTATGTGTATTAATGCTTTTCTGCATGTATCTAAGTGCACCAATGTGCATGAAATGGCTAGGGGGAGGGAGAATCCAGCAGAGGGCTTTGGATCCCCTGGAACTGGAGTCAAGGACAGTTATGAGCTGGGAACCAAACCTGGGTCCTCTGCAAGAGCTCTTGACCAGTGAGCCATCTCTCCAGCCCCAGGCATTCATTTCTTAAGATGCATTTGGGAAACAAGGTCAAGTGGAGTTAATGAGGTACAGTTACACTGAGGAGTAACCACAGGTTCTGCAGAACCATTCACATACCCACAACTATTATGATTCTGACAGAGAGGAAAATGTGGCTTTCCAAATGTATTTGACAATGAAATCATTTTGGTGAAACACTTAAGAAGTCCCAAGTTAACAATTCTTAGAACATAGTTTAGAAAACTTCAATTTTGAATCAGGATTATCTCATGGGACTGGAGTATGAGATTAGCTGTCCCACAATGGCTCCACATGGCTTCCAAAAGCTGTCAGTTTTTTTTTTTGTTTGTTTGTTTTTTTTTTTTTACAGGGTCTCCCTGTAGCTCCAGCTGTCCTGGAACTCACTATGTAGACCAGGCTGGCTTTGAACTTACAGAGATCTTCCTGCCTCTGCCTCCCAACTGCTAGGATTAAAGGCATGTGCCACCATGCCTGGGTGGCTGTCAGTTTTTACAGAGAGAATGCCAGCTGTTTTGAAACTTACCCTGTACTAGCTGTTGTAAGTATTCTAGTATCCTTACTCTGTGGAAGAATAGGAGGGGCTTTAATGAGTTCAGAGAAGCTTCTAGCCCAGGAAGCATTTGTTGGTAGTGGGGTGGCATTTGTCGGGGGGGGGGGGAGGGTGTTCTAGTATGGACTCAATAATGGAAGCAGAGCCCAGTATGGGCCCAGGAGAAATCAAGAGCACCAGAGCCATGCTCGTGCTTCAGCTTCCTTGCTCTTCACTATGCTGTGTACCATACTGGCTATTTTGTGAGTCAGTCAGATAACAGACAGCGTGGTCCAGGGCTTGGCTCCTGTACAGTGCTGAATAAATGCTGTTTTTTTAAAAAAATATTTTATTATTTTTGTGTATGAGTGTATTGCCTGCATTATGTAAGTGCACCACAGTCCTACAATGCCTGAAGAGTTCAGAAGAGGCTGTCAGATTTCCCTGGAACTGGAGTTACAGATAGCTGTTAGCCACAATGTGGGTGCTGGGATTTGAACCCTGGTCCTTTGCAAGAGCAGCCAGTGGTCAACTGCTGAGCTGTGTTTCCAGCCCCTATGGCTGCTTCAGCATGGCTCTAGGATTAGAGAATGGTTTAGTTCACTTCTACTATTCAGAGGGGGCTTTTGCCTGGCTGCAGGGCTGGAGTGGGGGAGCAGAGGGTTCTGCTGTTACCTATAGGGCTCTGTGTCTCTGAGTTCTTAGCCCCAGGGAATTCTAGGTCAGAAAGCACTTGTTTCATTCACTGTTGCATCTCAAGTTGAATGCCTCCTACAAGCAGAAACCCTCAAAACATCAGAATAAACCAAGTTAGATGAGTAGGAAGCAGACTTATTTTAAACCCCTGGATGTAAGTATAATGCATGCTAATAGGAAACAGGATTTATTACACTCAAAAAGAAAGTTTAATAGGCACTATCTTCTCTGAAGGTAAATTTGCTTTTGTGTTAGATAACCATTATTCTTTTACATTTACAATTACTATAATTGTGGGCAGGCTTGGTGGTGTATGCCTTTAGTCCCAATGTTCAGGAGGTAGAGGCAGGGGGATCTCTGTGAGATCAGGTCAGCCTGGTCTACATAGTTAGTTCCAGGACAGCTGGGGCTACAGGGAAACCCTGCCTCAAAAAAGACAAAAAACAAAAACAAAAACAAACAACAACAACAACAACAAAAAACCCAACTCAAACCAAAACAATTACTATAATTGTGACTTGGGTCTTCGTCTAGTGCCTCACTGTTTGTGTGTAGAATCTTGGCTAACTGTGGGCACAAGTGTGGTATCTGTGATCAAGGTCTGAGATTCTGACTTATAGGTGAAGTCATCAAGAAATATGAAGACTGGTCCCAAAATCTCACAGTCAGTCATGCTATGCATGGTAGAAAGCACGCTGGGCTTGGCCTTTCAGTTCTACTTACAAACCATGTCTCCATGCTGCCCCACTGCCTGGCCAGAAATGGCATGAAGGTGATGTACAAGTTCTGCATGGCTCAGCAGGAAATGGTGGAAGACTAGGATCACATAAAAACTGTGCATGGAAGACAGATACAACTCAAGCCTGTGCCAACAGATACAATTTGTTTGGGAAACTCATATTTTTTTAAAGGCAGGCAAAGAAAAAAAAAATAACTCAGAGGTACATAGCCGAACGCAGACCTAAGCAACCACCATGGCTATTCCTATGTAACCACCCCAGGAGGCAGGAGCTTCATTCTAGAAAATGGATGTGTGCAATGATTTTGAAAATCAAAGAGGCATTCTTTCATAAAAAAATTATAAGTGCCTGAGATACAAAGAAATAGATATACTAGGTCAGCCATGAGAGCTGTTTCTGCCCTGACAGTCCAGGAAAGTATTCACCACCCAACTCTTTGCCTCTTTTATCAGAAAAATGTTTAAAAAACAAGAAATTAGGAGAGTAGAGATGATCTAAGTCTTTGAATCAAACCCAGACTATAACCCTACTACTTAGCTGTGTGGTCTCATGTGACTCAGTTCTCTTTGCTGAGCCTCAGTTTCCCCCTTTGTAAAGTAATAATTTCTGCCTCACAGAATTGTTTTAGGAAATAAACACTATATTCAAGAACATTGCCACAAGAGCTTACTATTAATATATAAATGCATAATTGCATATATATGTATACAAAGGTAAACAATGTACATTTATAGAAGAGGAAATGGAGGTGTAGAAGAGCTAGAAAATGATAAGACAGACAAGATTAATCCATAAGCATTTTGAAGTCCAAGCTATATATAAGAAAAGTTCAAATTGTAACTTTAAATGCATTAAACTATTTGGGGCAGACCTCACACACATTACTATTAGCAGCAAGGAACCAGTGCTTTTTCTCCCTAAGAACTCTCTGGTTCTTTCTTCACCTTGCTTGCCCTTAGGGAGCCTGGAACCTGGGCCTCCCTAACTTCACATCTGTAGCTGTGAATCTCCCTTGGAGATGGGCAATCTTATGCTGTATGGTAACCGCACACTCCTATCTTGCTCTGTCTCATTTCCAGTTAGCCTCTTCTTTCCCATCTGCCCCCCTGGATAGCCTTTCCTTGTCATCTAGTCCATTTTACGGACCCCATGTCTTGACAATGACAGAAGCTTAAGCAGTGTGAATGGGTGAGCCTGGAGGGGAAAGCAAACTGTGCTTAAAGTCAGACTCAAGAGGGCTTCGGGATCCACGCTTGGATTCCTGCTTTCTCTCCAGCATAACACTTGGGGTAAAATAAGTAGGCAGTATGTAGCTGCTCGAAGGAAGGAAAGGAAGGGAGAGGGAGGGAAAGAAGACATTTTAAAACAAGTAGGCAGTATGTAGCTGCTCAAAGGAAGGAAGGGGGGAAGAAGACATTTTAAGAGAATACAATGCCAAAGAGAGAGAGAGAGAGAGAGAGAGAGAGAGAGAGAGAGAGAGAGAGAGAGAGAGAATACAATGCCATGAAGACAGGGCACTTGGAACTTGGCATTTAGGACGGTCATGCTTTGAGCCAGTCCAACAAGAATCATACTGAACATCTACCCCTGGAGAGGAGAAAGAGGTTCGTGTCCCTCCCTCTTGAGCCACCATCACTGTGGGTAGTGCCAAGCCAGCTGTTTATCTTTCTCTGCTTCAGTTTCTTTATAGAAAACAAGACTGGGGGCCTGGGGTACTCAGTGCTAAAGCACTTGGTGTGTATGTGCAAGTTTAACCCTCAGCAGCCCCCCCCCCAAAAAAAAAGATTCAACATGTTGAACCTTATCTTCTCTGAGGATTGCTTCTGACTGGAAATTCCATGTTTGTGGGCCAGGAAAACATTTTACTTCAAAGACTCAAAAGGTCAAAAGTACTTGTAAGGACTAAATAAGGCAATCTACCTTTGACATAAAACACTAAAGGATTCAAGAAACCCATTTTAATTGGTGGTAGAAGAAGTGGTTTGCCACAATGGGGGCACTGCTTACCTGTGCTATGCACACACAGTGAACATTTTGGGTCTTCTTATCAGCAAAGTTTAGTTTTACAGTTGTCACTTTCTCTTTTGAAATAACAACTAACATAGTAGAGGAAAAGGTATGCAGAGTGGTTGATATATAGTAAACACCAGTAAAATCTGGGATCTCTCAAATCATTAAAGGGACATTCTAAAATTAGAAAATACATGTCATTGAAATTTACCTCCTGGATAGTTAAAACAGTAGACTGGATATAGGAAGGGAGGGTAAAGTAAACTAAAACACAGGTCAATAGAAAATGCCCAAACCAAAGGACAGAAATAAGAAGATTTTAAAACAGCTAGCTGTGTGCATGGTGGCACATGCCTTTGATCTCAGCAGAGAGGGAGGTGGATCTCTGTGAGACTGAGGCCATCCTGGTCTACTCAAGGAGTTCCAGGTCAGCTGGACCTTGTCTCAAAAGAAACAAAACAAAACAAAACAAAACCAACCAACCAACCAACAAACCAGAGCTGGGTGAAAGACATCATAAGGAGGGTTATCTGTGTGTAACTAGAAACCCAGGAGAGAAGCAAGAGGGACTGGGGCAGAAGTGGTGTGTGAAACGCTAATGACCAAGAAGTCTTCGAACCTGATGAAGACATCAGCCAGAGGTTTAAGATACGCACCCCCCCCCCCCCCCCTGCATAAACACAAAGAAAACCACAGATGTTTTAAGGAAGTCTAACCAGGAAATACCCAGATAGATAAGGAGGATTCTATCTCTCTTTTGCTCAAAAGCCTCTGGCGTAGGCCGGAGAGATAGCTCAGCAGTTAGGAGCACTGGCTGCTCTTGCAGAGGACCCATATTGTGGGTTCCAGGGTATCTGATGTCCTCTTCTGGTCTCTGTGAGCACTGCACACATGTGGTACCCCTACATACATGCAGGCAAAACATACACACATAAAATTTAAAAAGAAGCCTCTGGTACTTTCCACCTACCACAAGCAAACATAAGTTCCTCTTGGCTGACCAAAGGTCTATGCAGCCCACCTCAGCCTGTGACCACATCTCTGGCCTCATCTGCTCTCCCCTGGTTGCTGCTGCCGGGCACCTCATGCTCAGCACACTGCAGTTCACTCTGCCCTGCACCTTCTTCCTCCAGATGCCCATGGGATGGTTTCTTCCACTTCAGTTCTGTCCCCAAGCTCTGAGTGAGGCCTTCCAGGTCACCCTACTCAAACTGCTTGGCCTTCTCCCCAGGACCTTCCATTCCTTTCCCCCACTTTGGTTCTCTCCACAGTGCAGTTTATGACACCCATTTACCTAGTTTATTGTTTGCACAACACTGGATTGGTATCTGTCCTGCTGACTGCTGATTTTTCAGGGTCTCAAATAGGGCCTGGCATACACACGAGAGCCTTGAAGATTTGTGGAATAAAATGTGTTCAATCCCACATCACCTGAGTCTTTGTTGAAATTAAAAGCAAAAGTTACTTCCCCACTGCCATGAGGCCAGGGTTCAGACTTCTACAGGGGGGTGACTAGTCTGTTACTCAGGGTTCAGACTGTTCTACAGGGTGGTGACTAGTCTCTTACTCTAAATGATTTTTTTTTTTTTTTTGGTATTTTTGAGATAGGGACTCCCTTTAGTCCCAGTTGGCTTGGGGCTCACTCTGTAGACCAGGCTGGCCTTGAACTCACAGACATCTGCCTGCCTCTACCTTCCAAGTGCTAGGATTAAAGGCGTGCACCACCACACCCGGCTCTAAATGATTTAATTCACTGAAAGATACCCCAGAAGTCCCAACTAGTCCTGACATTAATCAAACTCATTTACTCTAAGGCATCCCTGAGATACTAGTAGGGAATGCATTAGATCAGACAAGGACAATCAAGGCATATTTTTTAAATTTGTTAAAAAATTTTTTTTCTATATATCCCAAATCTAATTGGCTATTAGCTCTCCCCTTGGAGGAATAATTCAGGGCTGATGCCACAAGCTTAAGTTCTCTAGTGGTTAGGAGATGATATAAGCCACAGTAAGACCTTGTCAGTTTTTACAGAAAAGCTATAGTTCGTGGATTAGCATACCATCCAAACATCTTGTCTATACCAACATAACCTACCATAATAATTAGTACTGTTTAAATGCCTGTATATCTAATTGTTTGTGCTTCATCAGTAGGAGTAAAAGGTTATTCCTGGATTAACTGCCAACCCATGAAAGGAAACAGCCTGAAATGATCAGAGTCCAAAACAACATCTCCAGAGAAAGTAGACTGCTTTGCTTCTCGCCCACTTGTGTCCCTTTTCTAAAGCCTAGGGAACAATCTGCAGAAGATGGGGTGTGGTAGAATATAAGGGCTGCGATTAGGGTGAACTACGAAACTACAGAAACATAGACTGGACTCTTATTTGATCAACATGATAAGCTCTCCCAGCTGGACAATGGGGGTTTTGGGCTATATAAGTTTGGGCATAGCTACTTGCAAATTGGTTTTACATGAAGGATGCCTGTATTCATTACTTATTACCTATTATTAAAAAAAATTTGCATATGAGTGTATAGCCTGGATGTAAGTGCACCTATGTTGTGCAATGCCCATGAAGGTCAGAAGAGTGGATCAGATCCTCTGGAACTGGAGATATGGACAGTTGTTAGCCACCACATGGGTGCGGAGACTTGAACCCCCAGTCCTCTGCAAGAGCAGCCAGTGCTCTTAACTGATGAGCCATCTCTTCAGCCCCAGGATTTATTTTATTATTATTATTATTATTATTATTATTATTATTATTATTGTCTTTTGAGACAGGGTCTCCCTTTAAGTCCCAGCTGGCCTGGAGCTTGCTATGTAGACCAGGCTGGCCTTGAACTCATAGAGATCCACCTGCCTCTGCCTCCCAAGTGTTGGGATTAAAGGTATAGAACACCACACCGAGCTCCTAGGATGTATTTTTAGAAACAAAGGAAAGATGGACAAATGAGTGCTTCGTACTCACTCATCTGACATAACTCTCTTGCCAGCTGGTAGTCTCGGCCCATTTCTGCTCTCAGGAACTGGAAAACAAATTTTTCAGATAAGTGGTTTCAAGAGAGAATTTAAATGTCAATTGTGAACTGCCTAAAAATACTCATTAATAATTAGTTACTTTGCTTTTTAACACTTAATGATTCTCTATGAGTAAGTCTGTAGTCAGCTAGCCAAGCATATTTTTTAAAGATTTATTTTTTTATTTTTACTTATGTGTATGTGTGTGTATGTGTCTGAATGTATTCTCTGTGTGCATGTGTGTGTACAAATCTGAATGTATTCTCTGTGTGCATATGTGTGTGTGTGTGTGTGTGTGTTCATGTCTGAATGTATTCTCTGTGTGCATGCATGTTGGGAAGAGGGTGTTGGATTCCTGGAGCTAGAGTTAGTGGTGGTTGTGAGACATCCAACATGGGTGCTGGGAATTGAACTTGGGTCCTCTGCAACATCAGGAAATGCTCTTAACCTCCAAGCCCCTTCTTTAGTCCAAGTGTATCCGAAGACCTGTGATGGCAGCTTGGTGTTCGAGCCCAGCCCTATGTTGCCTGACCATAAGGATGATGAGGGCATAGGCATGACATTAATCTCTTAATGTAAACATTCCTTTCATTCGGGTTTCTCTGGCAATGTAGTCCATAATGATTTGATAGTCCTTAGTTTAAAGCAAACTGTAGGGATTGGGGAGATGGCTCAGCAATTAAGAGTACTTGTTGCTCTTGCAGAGGACTGGAGTTTGATTCCTGGATATCAGGAGGTTCACAACTATTGGTAACTCCAGTTCCAAGGGATCCAACCAACATCCTCTTCTGGCCTAAACAGGCAGTGTACATATGTGGTGTACATACATGCACATACAATACACGTAAAATAAATCTTTTAAAATATATATTCTTGTCTGAGGTTACGACATTTTAATTTTCTTTCCTGTTTTCAGTTTTATTTTATTTAAAAATTTTTTTTTAATTTTTTAATTTATTTTTTATGTGTATGAATGTACTGTCTGTATGCAGGTCTGTGCACCCGTGTCGTGCAATGCCGCAGAGGTCAGAAGAGGGTCTCAGATTCCCCTGGAACTGGAGTTCTCCTGGAATTGGAGTTACAGACGGTTCTCAGCTGCCATGTGGGTGCTGGGGATCTAACCTGGGTCCTCTGCAAGAGCAGTCGGCACTCTTAACCTCTAGGCCATCCCTCCAGCCCTAGCTTTATTTTATTTTTAAGTTTTTGTTTTGAGACAAGGTCTTATGCAGCCCAGGCTGGCCTCGAACTGTGTGAACTCAGGATTGCCCCTGAAATCTTGATCTTCTTGCCTCCACCACCCAAGTACTGGGATTACAGGTATGTGTTACCAGATCTAGAATTTTCTTCTTTAATTTTAATTATGATATCTATTGGTTCATCTGTGCATTTCAAATATCTATAACTTTATATATTAGTTTGTATTTTGGTTGAAATTTTAACTAGCTTCTTCAGTTCTTTTTCTTCTTTTGTTTTTAATTCTTTTGGTTTCCAATGTCAATATTTAGTTTACTTATTGCCTTTCATCCTTGAATCATCATAATTACAACCATCAGTGAAGTATTTATAACTTAAAGCTCTCAGGGCTGGAGAGATGGTTCAATGGTTAAGAGCACTTGATGTACAATCATGAGGATTGGCGTTCGGACCTCAGCATCCACAAAACAAGCCATGAATTTTTCATACTCTTGTAACTCCAGCTCTTGGGAGGTAGGGTAGAGACATGAGGATTTCTGGGGCTTGGTAGCTTCTAGTCCATGCAAGAAAATGTGAGCCCCAGGTTTAGGGAGAAATCTTGCCTGAAAGGAAGAGGTAGAGTTATAAGGACACCCAGCACCTCTTCTGACCTCTGCACATGGACAGGCACCACCCTCCTCACACATTCTACATGCACACACAGTAACATGCAAACAAATCTTTAAAAAGCCCAAAGATGGGCTGGAGAGATGGCCTAGTGGCTGGAAGCGCCAACTGCTCTTGCAGAGGACCCGGGTTCGATCCCCAGCACCCACATAGTGGCTGAGAACTGTCTTTAACTCCAGTTCCAGGGGAATCTGATGCACTCTTCTGAACTCCGCAGCATTGCACAACATGGGTGCACAGACCTGCATGCAGACAGTACATTCGTACACATACAAAATAAATAAAATTTAAAAAATTTAAAAAAAAGCCCAAAGATTTAAGCTCTTTAAAACATTTAGTATTTAGTACCATGATCGCCACTATTTGCCAGAGAGCTATCAGTTTATTTTTTTAAGTGCCATTTAGAGAAGTATCTTTTAGTGTAAAGTGATTTGAATTTGCTGTCATTTGGATTTTATTTTATTTTATTTTTATTTTATGTATATGAGTAATTTGCCTGAATATAAGTGCATCCATATTGTGCACTGTCTGTGGAGGTCAGAAGAGGGTATGCAATCCTCTGGAACTGGAGTTGGGATGATTGTTAGCTGCCATGTGGGTACTGGGAACCAAACTTAGATCCTCTGCAAGAGTAGCCAGTGTTCTTAACCACTGAGCCATCTCTCCAGCCCCATTTTTTTAAAAGTTTCATTGATCATGGACAGAGAATGCAATTAGTATAGTATGTGGCTATTGTTTCCATTTAAGTTTTTTATTTGCCAGTTGAATACCTACACTTCACATTTCTAAGATGCCACTCATGTATCCTCCTCCAAAAATCCTTCTCTTGGGCTGGGGTATAGCTCAGCTAGCAGAGCTCTTGCCTAGCATGCATGAAGCCCTAGGTTTAATCCTGAGCCTGGCACAAACTGGAGATGGTGGTGGCACATGCCTATCATCTCAGCACATAGAAGGTGAAAGGAGAAGGCAGCAGAGTTCCAGGTCATACTTGGCTACAAAGCAACTTTGAGGTTAGCCTCGGCTACATGAGGCCCTACATAAAAAGTAAATGAATGAAGCCGGCACTAGGGAGGCAGAGGCAGGTGGATCTCTGTGAGTTCAAGGCCAGTATGGTTTATATAGTGAGTTCCAGGACAGCTGGGGCTACAGGTCTCAAAAAGAGAGAGAGTGAGAGAGAGAGAGAGAGAGAGAGAGAGAGAGAGATCCTTCTATTCCTTGCTCTTGTTTTTCTGTCACTTACATTTCTGTGTCTGGTGTTACTACTAGCATGCATTCCATTTTAGTGTAACTATTTCTATATGTGCCTGCTCTTAAGGGCAGAATTTGGATGCTACTTTTATGTCTTAATTCCTGGCAACTAGCATGATACACTGATGAGCAATTTTATAGCAAAAATCTCTCTTCCTACTGTCTGTGCCTTACCAGAATCATCTTTTACCCAAAGCTTTCTGTGAGCCAGAAGAGTGATGCCAGGTAAGCATCTCTATGTGGGTGACGATCTTTTTACCTAATTTTCAATCTTTATTCCATTAATACTTACCAAATCATCTAATCTACTTACTAAGGTTATAACCCGCTTAGTTACTTCAGTATTTATAAGCATCTTTGATGACAGTGCACAGGTAAAACTTACTTCTACCATCAACTCTAGTGGGGCATGAGTCTCCTTTTTAGTGTGGCTGCCTTCATCATCCTCATCGTTGGTATCATCTTCACCCTCACCATCTGTTGACTCTGCCAACTTATCGTTGGCACCCTGAAGGCAATCTTCATTATTTTTCTCTTGTTTTTCAAGGACCACAACATCCTTACTTGCTTCACCTTAAACAGAATACACATAATTTAATAGACAAATGATGAGAAATGCAGATATTAAATTGTGCCACCTCCTGTTAGCATCAATAAGCTAATAAACATAACAATCAGGAAACAAAAAATCATCGCAATCATCAATATCACTCTTTCTATCCCTACATATATTAAATTGATATATCAATAAAAATAATAATCAGCAAACAAAAATATCATCATAATCATCAAGATAACTCCTGCCATCCCTACATATATTAATTCATTAAGTTCTATTGACATCCTAGCATGAGAGGTAGTGTTTCTGCTACCGACTGGCCCTCCGGGGGTCGTGGGTATCCAGGGTCCTCTTGGCAGGAAAAACACAGGGTCAGTGAACGGCTTACAGAAGAAAAACTAAGAGAAGTTTTCCTGAATCTGTAGAGATTTTATTGAGTTCAAGGCAGTGATTTTATAGTAAATTTAAGAAGAAACAGCAAGGAAAGTTGGCAAACTTTCCAGAACTACTGGACAGGTTACTAACAATTCAATTTTCGTACATTAACCAAAGTACATAGTCATGGGTCATGGTTGGCAGATTACAGCATAATACATCTTTGAGTTTAGACAATGGTCACAAAACCGCAGGCACAAGTCTGGAACAAAACCTTTTTTTAACTGAGAGATTGTGGCTTTTCTTTTTATTATTACTTTATAACTAAAATAACCTTTACTTTGTGATCTTAAAGTTTTCTTTTTCTGTCTCCCAGGGAAATGCTCAGGCCAATTGTAATGTACCCGGAGTCAATTTTTCAACATGTCTTGCTTTGGTACAGTGTGTGCAATGCCACCATTTACTATTGTATATTTAATTAATAATAGTTTGTTTTTGCTGTGGGGTTAACAAGCACCAAGGAGGCCTAGCTCTTAGCAATTTTTTTTTAAGTTTAAAGTATAGTAAAAGACCCACTACCCATCTATATTAACCCATCTATCTTCCCATTCATTATATGTTCCTGTGAAAGGAGGGGAAGAATCAGGGACCCTTTGCATGTTATTTTTTCTTAAAGGAGGAGCCCACCATCTGCCTTTAATTAAATAATGCCTCCCGTCACACACAACTGCCACTGGAATTCCCATTTTACTCAGTAACAGTCATGATATAAAACATCATTTTTACCTGATTATCCTATTTTGAACTTTCTTCAAACAATTTATTATTTTGTAATTGGTCTATGATATCACCCAATGTAATGTTGTTTTTCCAATGAACTTTTGCAAGAGCTTTTAAGAAAGGAGGGTCGTACTCAAAAATATTTTTATATTTAATTTGACTAAGATTTACAGAAAGTTCCTGCTCCAAGAATGGCCAAGAACTGGGGGAGGTATTTGGCTATTATTGCCAACTCCCGGAACATCTAGGTAACTCTGTCCTTTGTCTATAAGGAACATTTAATTAAACTTGAGAGAGGACTTTGTTGTATTTAAAAAGTATATTGTAACTAAGAAAGACAGCATGCCAAGCCCAGCACCAAGGAAGCGTGACATCTTAGGAGCATATCGGGAAATGGTCAAGGCCGAGCACTCTGTCAGGGACCTCCAGGGGGTCAGGCCCCGAAGTACTTTGCTCCCCCGCCTGCCTCGAATATGACTTTCATCACAGCTCATACGCAAGCGACACTGGAGTTGGTGTGACAGCTTCTATTTCTGTCTGTCAATGATCAAACTGGAAACAGGGGTGAAATAACCCATCCAAGTTCATTTACAGACTATCAGGTCTGGGAATCAGTCTGGCTAGAGTTGATATTCTTTACTACTTCCCATTGAGTTTTCCTAATATACGTTAAAATGTACTATTAAGGAAGTTTGGAAGAGCATTCACTACATATCTTCTGACACTGTCCCAGTGGCAAGTGCTGCCAGGTGCGCCTCTGCTTTGTGGGTACTTCTCACTATCACACTGAACTTGCCATACCCCATCCTTTCTTGAAAGACTCTGAATCCTCTCTGCAGGAAGCATAGCTCCTAAGTACTTGAAATAATGAATGAACTTCTGTAGTAAAGGAAAAAAAAAAAGAAGATGTCCAGGAGAGAGTAGCAGAAGATAAGGCTGGAAAAACTGGCAAGAAAAAAAGAATCGAACTCCTCACTCTAAACCAAACGTGCTTCTCTGAAGTGACAGCCTGCCACCAGGCTCCCTGGGGGTCCATCTACCTGCTTTCGTTTCATTCACCTTCTCCATGGAATCACACGCCTTTGATCTTCCAGGGCAAGCCAGGACTATACACCAACTCACCATACTGATGTCATCAGTGGAAGGTCATAATAGCTGATGAAGGACATCCCATGAGGTCCTGGGAACAGTCTCAACTCACAAGCACTTAGAATTGTGGAGAAGTCTCCTGATTCCTAGATCTAGAGTGATCATTCTTGGGTACAGTGGATGTCAACCTCAATTATCTTGCCAGTTGATGCTTCATATTGTTATTTTAAATTTATTTTTAAAGTATAAAACTGTATGCATTTATGGAGTACCATGTAATGTTTTGACACATGCATACATTTTGTAATGTTTAAATCTGGCTAAACCTATCTAGGCAAACATCTGTTACTTCCTTATAGCGAAAATGAACTCCTTCACTCTAATTTTTTGAAACGTACCTTTCCTCGTCTCTGTCATCCTACGGCACACCAGCACACCAGACTTCTTTCTTCCACCTGCAATGTGTACTGATCAGTCTTTCGTTAGGCCACCCTTCCCTCCTTTCTAGCCTCTAGTAAGCATCTTTCTAGTCCCGGCTTCCAACTGCAGTATTTTTGTATTCCAGGGATGAGTGAGGTCATGGCACTTGTCTTTCTCTGCCTGGCTGATTTCACTTGATATAAGGATCACTAGTTCATGCCAGGTGTGGTGGCGCACGCCTTTAATCCTAGCACTCGGGAGGCAGAGGCAGGCAGATCTCTGTGAGTTCAAGGCCAGCCTGGTCTACAGAGTGAGTTCCAGGACAGCTGGGGCTACAGGGAGATCCTGTCTCAAAAAGACCCCCCTCCCAAAAAAAAGGATCACTAGTTCCATCCATGTTGTTTTAAGTGACACATTCCACTCATTTTAAATGGCTAAACAATATTTCATTATATAAGTAAACCACATTTTCTGTATCTGTTCATCCACAGATGAACATTCATTTTTAAAACTTGACCAGCCAATCTTCCGCTAGAAAGTGAACATTGTAAGAGAAAGGCCACTGTCTATTTCAGCAACTACCATATCCATGGCTTTTAAACTGATACCTAGCACTTTAGCTGGCTAATGCTTTCATAGGTATTTTAAACCATCCTAGGATTTAATACCATAGTCATCATCGTATATATAATGTAGATCCATGGATGCTTTAGCAGAGTTTGAACAACTACTGGTTCCCGTGACCCACCTTAAAGCTACTATGTTGTCAATTCCCAAAGGATCAGAGAAAACAGGTTAAATCCAAAGCTGCAGCTACTCAGTTCAGCAGGACAAATGCTATTGATTACCTGTGCCTTGTCTCATGAAGGAAGGTGGCCCCACATCAGACCGTCCATTTGTTAAGGCATCTTTACTTTCAATACTCTTTGAAAGTATTCTATTCTCAGGAAGTTTGAAAGACATTTTATCTTCAATCTTCTTTGAAGAGATTTCTTTTCTAAATGTTAAAGCAGAGAGTGACAAGATCTCTCACAGCCAAAGTGCTCTCTACTGTTTTATAACAGTTGATGAACACAACACATGTGCATTCTACATCTAAATGAAAAACATTAATAGACCAGTAACAAACTTAAATTGCTAGTGTACAGTATCTTTTTTGGAAAGACATAATTTTTACTGCTTGTTAAAAGTTCTATTCCTATTTTGCATTTATTATTGTGTAATAATGTCTAGAATCAGTTATATAAATGCTTTTAGTACATAATCTTGTCATGATTACAATAAAACCATTTAAGGGGAAGATGGACCTCGAGGGCTGGTCACTTTGTCTCTCTGCCCAATGCATAATCTCCTTTTTCTGCTTTGCATTATTTAAAAACATTAAGGATATTGATCTTGAATTATTTTTGAAGTTTGTAAAGAGATTCTTATTGTTATTTTTAAATGCTATACATTTGGAGGGATTCTAACACTAATATTAGCTCCATAGTAAGAAAATAGCCTCTTTTA
Source organism: Rhizomys pruinosus (assembly GCA_009823505.1). NCBI lineage: Eukaryota > Metazoa > Chordata > Mammalia > Rodentia > Spalacidae > Rhizomys > Rhizomys pruinosus. The sequence continues at coordinate 742,171 of VZQC01004444.1, forward strand.
GTTTTTATATTTGAAACTTCATGTCAATGTATAGCACAATGAGATAAAGCATTTAAAAAAATTAGGTTAGTCTATGGAAGGCAGTGTGGAGAACCCTTGGAAGACTTGGAATGAACTTGCCACCTGACCCAGCCATACCACTCCTGGGTATATACCCACAAGACTCATCTTTCTGCAGAGATACATGCACAGCCATGTTTATTGCAGCTCTCCTCACAATAGCAAGAAGCTGGAATCAACCCATGTGCCCCTCAACTGATGAGTGGATAGAGAAAATGTGGTACATCTACACTATGGAGTTCTATGCAGTGGTAAAGAAAGATGACATCATGAGCTTTGCAGGTAAATGGATGGAGCTAGAAGATATCAGGCTAAGTGAAGTAACATAGTCCCAGAAAAACAAACAACGAATGGTATCCCTCATCTGTGGATGCTAGCGCCAATCACCTAATTGTATGGCAAACTGAGCAATGGATCTGAAAACACCTGTGCTCTTATATTATGAATACCTTAAAAAATAAATAAATAAAAATTTTAAAAAAGAAAAACCATAAATAAAAAAAATAGATTAGAGAAGGCATCAGATCCCCTGGAACTAGAGTTAAGGAAAATTGTTAGTCATCATGTGGGTCCTGGAAACTGAGCTTGGGTCCTCTGTAAGAGCATCCAGTGCTCTTAACCATGAAGCCATCTCTCTCTCTCCAGCCTTCAGAGACAAGGCATTCTTATGTGAAGTACTCTATTCATAAAGAGAAGGACTCATGCTTGGGGAAAAATAACCCCAAATCTCTTTTATGAGGCATTAAGAATCTTTTAGTGAAGTAACACAGTCCCAGAAAGACAAATGACGAATGGCATCCCTCATTCATGGATGCTAGCGTCAAGTACCTAGTTGTAAGGCAAACTGAGTGACATTAATGTTATGTTCCTTGTGATCTGAAAACAACTGTGCTCTTATATTGTGAATCCCTTAACTAGTCCTAGAATTAAGCTACCATTTATTTTCAGACTTAGGACTTTTTGGTATATGGGTAGAGGGTATGAATCCATGCTTTAGAGTAATAGAAAATCAAAAGAATGAGAAAAAAGAATCTTTTAGTATGTCTCTTTTGTAAACTTAAAAATTTTAACTTCCAGTTTGCATGGAAAGATACAAAAAGATGTAAAGTATTATTTTCTCCCTAAAGTTATAGTGGCTTTGCCTCTTCGAAGAAGACTGAATCCTGAACATTAGTAGTGGAATCAGCCCTCATGGGCTCTGTTTTCAAATTTTTAAAAAATATCATTTATCTCTCTCTCTCTCTCTCTCTCTTAATATATATTATATATATATAATATTATAGTATATAATATATATTGTACATATTTATTTTGCTGTCCTGGGGATCAAACTCAATTCATCAGTCTTGGTGGCAAGTGCCTTTACCTGATCAGCCAGGCACCTCACCAGCTCTTGGGTTCTTATTTAACAACTGGGTTAACCACCTTGTTTTATTCCTCAGTAGGGGCAAGAATGGAGCTTTTATTTCCTAGAATACTTCACTAAGCTATACCATTCCTAGAACTATACTCAAAGGACCCTAAATCAAACATACCAGTAGAGATACTGGACATCCATATTTGTTTATTAGTGCATTGGTCACAACAACCAGGAAATGGAACCAGCCTACATATTCATCAGTAGATGAATGGATAAAGAAAAGACAATGAAATGTTATGCACAACTCATGACATTTGCAGGAAAATGGGTGCAATTGGAAAGTATTGTATTAGGGGAAATAAGCCAGACTCAGAAAGACAAACACTGCCAGTTTTCTCTCTGATGCAGAACTTAAATTTACAATTGTATGTATACATGTATTTATATCTGTGTCATGAGATTATACATAGATTATGAAACTAGGAAGGAAAGAAAGCAATCTCAAGAGTGGTGGGAAACAGGTTATGGAGAAAGGGAGATTAACTGGAGAAGAAAGAGAACCAGCTGCAGGAAGGAGAGGGGATGGCAGGGGGGGGAGAGGAAGGACTGTGAACAAAGTATGACACACATGTGAAGAGGCCATGATGAAGCCCTGTATTTCATGTGCTAAAAATAATTTAGAGATTAAAATGACAATAGAGACAAGTAATATTCTTCTCTGGAAATAAAAAATGCATAGCGAAAATGATTTCTATTTGTTCTGCATTTGACTCTGGTTTCCCAATTCTGTAAGAAAGCATCCTCAGAGAAACTCTGCATGAAGAACTCACTCCAAGTCCTTGTTTCTCTGGTATGGTAGGATCATTGCTATGCCAGAGGTTAGGATAAAATGAGCACTCAAGCTTATGTGTACTATCATGGCAAATGCCTCTTTTGCCCTGAATGGCAGTATTTTGTCGACTCTTAGATGCCATTATTTATTATAAAATATTATTGCTTTATGTACAAACAAGAAAGGAAGGATAGTGTCAAATATGGCATCAACTGAATTCAACATGAAAAAATACTATTTCTAAGAATCTATGAAATAGAGTATTGGAATATTCACTAATTTATATTCCTAAGTAGGTGTATAGATAGCCTCAGTTATCAACTTGACACACCTTGGAACAGGGACCCTCATTTGAGGAATTAGCTCTGTCAGATGGGCTTGTGGGCATGTCTTTGAGGCATTGTTGAGTGATGTGGAAGGGCCCAGCCCACTCTGAGTGGGGGTATGTGGTCCTGGGCTGTACAAGCCTGAGTGGCTGGAGAAATGGTTCAGGGCTTAAGAGCACTGACTGCTCTTGAAGAGGACCCAGACACTCACATGGCAGCTAAGTCATCAGTTCCAGTGGACCCAAGGCCGTCTTCTATCCTCTGTGAACACTACAAGACACTTACATACACGAGGGCATAACGTTAAAACACAAAATAAAAATAAAAGTAAAAAAATTCTTTAAAAATAAAGCAGGCTGAGCACAGGCCAGAGGTGCAGGCCAACAGTCAGCGTTATTCCATGGTCTCTGCTTCACTTCCTGCTCTGAGTTCCTGTCTGACTTCCTTCAGTGATGAACTATGACTAGCATGAAATAATCTCTTTCTTCCTCAAACTGGTTCTGATCAGACTGCTTTACCACAGCAACAGAGAAGCAAACTAGGACAGAAATTGGTACTGATGAGTGGGCTATCGCTATGCAAAACCTAGTCATATTGTCCCAGGTTGGGGGCATATGGTTCTGGGGTGGGGGCATATGGTGGAAGTCTTAGATCTTTGAGCTAGAAAAGCCATTGAGGGCTTGGAGCTTAATGGGCTGTTCTGTAGGAGCTTGGGAGATAGAAGAGTGAGAGAAATGTAGATAACAGAGGTCTGGCCTGTGAAGTTCCAGAGGGAAATTTGAGACTCCCGCAAATACTCTGAGCTGTTTGTGTGGTATTTTGAATTAAGAATCTGTGGAAGTCAAACAGTTTGTACTTTCCTGGGACATTTAATGCTGGTTAGCTGGGGCAGAAAAATCAGCTGTGAGAATGAGTCCAGCATTATTGAAGTGAAATCTGGTATTTTCTCAGGGTCAGTACACAGAAGCTGTAGCCCAGAGGGGAGCCAAGGCTGCATCTCAAGATGGAAGCCAAACGTGGAATGAGTAAGACTTTCCCACGTGGTACTGGTTTTGGTGTCAGGAAAACTTACAGATTTGAAGGGGTCATGGAGAGAAGCTGAGACTTGGCACCCTGGGGGGCCAGGAGAGGCCACTGGTGAAGGTGCAGCCTCCTTTGCAGTGGAGACCCCAGATTATTAGAGATGCCCAAGGCCATAGGACAACCACTGAGAGCAGAAGCAGGTGTGGAGTGGAGCGGCCTGAACCTATGAGATAAGCTGTATGTGCTGTGGACAGCAGAGCCAGAGAAATGGAGCTGCCCAAGTCATCTGGAGCCCAGAGATCATGAGTGAATCTCAGATGTCTATGCTGCTGGACTTTGGGTTTTGCTTAAGTATACCCTGTTTCTTCTCTCTTGAAACAAGACAGTATGTAACTTGTTTTGTATCCTACAGGAGCCTACAGTTAAAAGATTTTTTTAAGAGATTTGCAACTTTTATAGTGTTTTAAAATTTTTGAAGATTGTGGGGTCTTTAAAGTTTCACTATGTTTTATATTACATTAATATTAACATGAGATCTTGGGGACAAGAAATGGAAATGTTATGGTTTAATAGTGATGTGCTTGTGTGCCAAGTTCACAAGGGTCAATTCTTCTGGGCAGCTTCAGTTGTCAACTTGACACATTTGGGAAGAGAGAACCTCAGTTGAGGAATTACCTCCATCACACTGGGCTCTGGGCATGTCTTTGAGACATTTTCCTGATTGTTGAGTGATGTGGGAGGGCCCAATCAACAGTGGGTGGGGTAGGTGGTCCTGAGTTGTATAAGACAGCAGGCTGATCACAGGCCAGAGGAGAAGCTAGCAATCAGCATTCCTCATTCTCTGCTTCGGGCAGGTTCCTACTCTGAGTTCCCGCTTGACTTCCCTCAGTGATGGACTGTGGCCTGGGAGTTGTAAGGTAAAATAAACCCTTCTTCCCCAAGTTGATTTGGGTCAAAATGCTTTATAATAGCAATAGAGAGGGGCTGGAGAGATAGCCTAGCGGTTAAGTGCACCGACTGCTCTTGCAGAGGACCCAGGTTCGATCCCCACACCCACATGGCTGCTGAGAACTGTCTGTAACTCCAATTCTAGGAGAACTCCAGTTCCAGGGGAATCCAATGCCCTCTTCTGACCTCCACAGCATTGCACGACACGGGTGCACAGACCTACATGCAGACAGTACATTCATACACATAGAAAATAAATAAAAAATTTTTTTAAATCTAAAAAAAAATAGCAATAGAGAAACAAAATAGGAGGGCAGGGAACTTAATTAGTACAATTCTGAGTGTCTGAATAGTTGGGAGTGCCCTTAATAATCTTAAACATACCCAGAGACATGTGATAGGTTCAATGGCCTACGGCCAGATAGAATTTGACTCTTAGAAGCAGCAACCTTGGCAACAACACCCATGATCTAAAACCTACCTGAGAACTGACCCAACCACTTCCTATACAAATCCACTTCCTATAGACTTTACCAAACAGTTTCAAAGAATCAGAGGTTGGGAGCTGGGCGTGGTGGCGCACACCTTTAATCCTAGCACTTGGGAGGCAGAGGCAGGTGGATCTTTGTGAGTTCAAGTCCAGCCTGGTCTACAGAGTGAGTTCCAGGACAGCTGGGGCTACAGAGAGACCCTGTCTTGAAAAGACCAAAACAAAACAAAAAAAAAAAACAAAAAAAAAAGAATCAGAGTTTGGTAGTTAAACCTTTTCTCCAGCTAAAACCTAGGTCTTCCTTTTGAAAGGGTGATGGTATTTATGCAATAAGGACTCTAACCATTTAAGAAAACAGTTAAGTAGCATCATTTTTTTTGACTTTTGGTCTTTTGATTTTTTTGTGGAGAGGGTCTCTCTATAGCCCCAGCTGGCCTGGAACTCACTATGTAGACCCAGGCTGGCCTTGAACTCACAGAGCTCTGCCTGCCTCTTCCTCCCAAGTGCTGGGATTAAAGGTGTGAGCCACTATGCCCAGACAACTAGCATACTTCAAAAGAAAAGTTTCATTGCCTTAAAAACTATAACTCAGATAAGATAGAAAGTTTAAAGAAATTTAGTTTAATACTGATTAAAGTCATGAAATTACTCAGGTAAACAGTGCAGCAGAACATGTTTATGCTGGAGAGTCACGGTTCTATGTTTTAGTTTTTTTCCCTTAGTCTACAAAGAGCACTGGGCATATTTATAAAATGTCCCCAAACTGCTTTTAGAATTAATAGCACTTTCAGGAAATTTGCATTTTCAATTTTCTCTGAAATGATTTATGTTAGCCAACCAGGGGTCAAAAACCAGGATTACTTGCATCTTACCTTGCCAAGAATGTCTTTACATTTGGAGATATTTGTACTGGTGAAGTGTAGAGCTTGGTTGTTAATATTGGTTTGTGTCCAAAGCAGCATTCCCTTAAAAGTGAAGTGGAAATGAAAAAGTAGCTTATCATTTATTTTAGAAAAGATTGTAAAGCATACAATTATGTCATAAAACCCCTACAGGTACAATGTATTCCAACCTCAGTCAAGGACTTATGGATTTGATTCACCATTTTCCCTGGGCCTGGGACTATGTGAACAAGGGAAAGAATCTAGACCTGGAAAACCAGTTTTCTCTAAGCTAGCATAGACAGGATGTTTGCACAAATGAATGGCCCTGCTAGCCAGTGGGAGGAGCTGACAGAGGCCTGGAAAGTGGACAAGAAGCTTCACTGAGAAATTTGATGACTCTGTAGATGAGTTTCATTCTTCTCTAAGGTATGACCCCACACACTTTTCTATTTTACTATGGCAGTTTTTTCACACTAGCCCTGTTTATGATCAACATTGGATGAGGCATGTGAGGTGGTCACACCACACATCTGTGAAGTCCACTGGTTCCATTTACCAGCCTTGTTCTTGTCCCCAAGTGAGTACAGGGGAATGTACTGACTATCTTTGCAAAAGGCAGTTCGATAGTCATATGCAATGATTACTGAGATGAGGAGAATGACCAGTCCCTCTGCTTTTCTGTCTGGGCCCAGGCTGCATCGACCCCTGGGCCACATTTGTCTAGGATCACCTCTGCTCTAGTCCCACCACTGTTCAGTGTATGACCATTGGCTGTAATAATTAATATAGATTGTTACGTATGATCACAGCAGCCTGAATGTGCCCAGTTCTGTCTCACTGTCAACTTGAGAGGATCTAGAGTCATCTAAGAGACAAACCTCTGGGAATGCTTCTGAGGGAGTTTCTAGATTGGGTTAACTGCAGTGAAATGACCTCCATAAATGTGGGCAGCACTATGACATGGGTGGGAGTCTAGGGACTGAATGGAAAGAAGAAAGCAAGCTGAGAACCAGCATTCATCTTGCTGAGAACCAGCATTCATCTCGCTCTCTCTGCTTCCCGACTGTGGATGTAATGTGACCAGATAGCTGCCTCACACTCCTGCCTCCATGCCCTCCCTGCCACAATGCACTAGATTCTCAAATTGTGAAACAGAGGAAATCCTTCCTCAAGTTGCTTTTGTCAGGCTTTTTGTCATAACGCAAGAAAAGTAACAAATACACTAGGGTTTATGGACACAAAAATCACTTATTTCCATGAATTATCTATTTAACTTCTATTATTATTGAATATTATATCTCATATTTCCCTCAAAGAGAACTAAACAGTTGCTATGTTTTAAATTTTTGAGTATGGTTTCAATTACGTATGTGGTAATATACATAGAATTATGTGCAGTTGAATACTTAATAGAACTTTTTTCTGATGGATCATAACTTTACATTGAAACAAACATAAGTCCTCTGTCATTGATCTGCTACATACTACTTTCTCTTTGTTATAAAGTATATGGCCTGGTGAGACGACTTAGCCAGTAAAAGTACTTGCCTTGCCACCAAGCCTTGATGACTTGAATTCGAGCCCCAGAACCTACACTATAGAAGGAGAGAATCAACTCCTACAAGCTGTCCTCTTTAAACCTTTATGTAGGGGTGGCAGACACCATCCCTACATAAAGGTTTAAAATGTATGGTATTTACAGAATATATAGTTTGCAACAAAAAACAAGGTGAACACTTTTAGCTCATTATAGTATAGAAATGAAAATATATATTGTATAAAGTAGGATTTTTCACAGCCAACAGTACTCAAAATGAACTAGGGCAACATATCCTTACCTCACAAGGGCTATATTCTAACCTATAATTTTTCATAGAATAGAAAATAGATTTTTTCCCCTAAAAGATAGGAGACTATCATATCAAGAAATTTAATTTATTATGAGATTCAATTTTTGAATAGAACTAATACATCACACTTAGCAATTAAATTTATTTGCAATGTGATTTTTAAAAACTGTTTTGATTTATTTTTTTAATTTTATTTATTTTTGTATGTGTATGAATGTACTGTCTGCATGTAGGTTTGTGCACCCGTGTCGTGCAATACCGAGGTGTCGGATTCCCCTGGAACTGGAGTTCTCCTGGAATTGGAGTTACAGATGGTTCTCAGCTGCCATGTGGGTGCTGGGGATCGAACCTGGGTGCTCTGCAAGAGCAGTCAGTGCTCTTAACCACTAGGCTATCTCTCCAGCTCTTGATTTGTTTATTTTTATTTTATGTACATGAATGTTTTCCCTGCATGTAAGGGTATCACATGCATGCCTGTGGAGGCCAGAAAAGGTGTCAGATTCCCCTGAAAGTGGAGTTACAGATGGTTGCTATTCATCATGTGGGTGCTGTGAACCAAGCCTAGGTCCTCTGCAAGAGCAGTCAGTGCTCTGAACCACTGAGTAATCTCTCCAGCCCCTTGCAGTGTAATTTTTTTTTCTTTTTGTCTTTTTGAGACAGGGTCTCCCTGTAGTCCCAGCTGTCCTGGAACTCATTCTGTAGACCAGGCTGGCCTTGAACTCACAGAGATCCGCCTGCCTCTGCCTCCCAAGTGCTGGGATTAAAGGCATGCAGTGCAATATGATTTTTAAATGCCAGTTTATTCAACTATTTTGGTGCTTTTTCTATGTAAGTAGTACTAACAATGCCTTTTTTATTTTTTTTTTCTTTTTTGGTCTTTTCGAGACAGGGTCTCCCTATAGCCCCAGCTGTCCTGGAACTCGCTTTGTAGACCAGGCTGGCCTTGAACTCACAGAGATCCGCCTGCCTCTGCCTCCCGAGTGCTAGGATTAAAGGGGTGTGCCACCACACCCGGATAACAATGCATGTTTTAATGAGACAAGAATACTTAATTTGAGGGCTGGAGAGATGGCCTAGCCGTTAAGAGCTCCAACTGTTCTTGCAGAGGACCCGGGTTCAATCCCCAGCACTCACATGGTGGCTGAGAGCCGTCTTTAACTCCAGTTCCAGGGGAATCCAACACCCTCTTCTGATCTCCATGGCATTGCACGACATGGGTGCACAAACCTACATGCAGACAGTACATTCATACACATACAAAAATAAATTAAAAAAAGAATACTTAATTTGAAAATATTCACTTAGAAATATTCTAAACAATATTAAAGTGAAACAGGAAAAAACAATGGGAATTAAAGAGAACAATAAAATATAGAACAGTACAGAACACAATATTTGAGTATTACAAGCTGAACTAAGTATCATATGTATCTCATTTTTCTCTCAGTTCAGTTTTCTTTTAAATATCCTTCTATTAAAGTACCAAGTACTTTGACTGAAGCTCAAGTTAGTGCATTTTTGGTTTTTCAAGTTTAATTAGGTGACAAATGGTTGTGTTATCTACTGACTGCTTAAAAACCCCATGATGGATCAGGTACAAAGCCAAAGACATTTCCTTACTGTGCCATTGCTTTATTTGGTTCAGTCACTGCATTTTCTGAAACAGAAAGAAAACAATTTTAGTATTTTTTTCAACAATGCTGTCCCTAAGACAAAATTTTAATTGAGGAATAGTTAGGATTTTTCAAAAGACAAATACTATAATACAGGATTTACTTGTTGAATCACACAATCACATTCAACTATTCCAATAGTCCTCTTAATTAACAGTCAGGGAAAATCAAACACATTCTAAGTAATAGATCATTTACCCTTTGGCTCGAATAATAGCAATCTGCCATTTTGTCTGCTTCTTGGTGCCTAAAATATAAGCAAGAATAAAAACTAGCATTATCATTATTATTTTAGTTTGAAGGATTTGAACAAAAGATATTAGGGCTTTTATATAAATATTTCTATTATGTAGGATAAAAATTTAATTTTTAGTAAGGCCAATTATTTTAAAACCATACAAATTGATGGCAACATTGTTGTTGATGCTATTGATACAGCCCAAAAATGTGCAAACTTCCCCAAAAGACACAATGTTGGAGTTGCAACCTTTATAGGCCTAGATAAGATGGCAGTATGGGGGGAAAAAAAAAAAAAGACCAAAATCCAAAGTCCTGAGAATATTCCTCGGTTATCTGATCTAGTCAAAGTGAAAAATGAGGAAATCTGCCAAGCTTTTTATTTTGCTTTATGTTTGTCTTTTCGTTGTTGTTTAAAAGCAAAGGGGTGGCTCTGTAGAGTGTTACACACCTGCAGCAGCGTGCTTACCTCCTCGTCTACTGAACAGACTTAACCTGTGCTCAGAAGCAACAGCTGAGTCACTGGTTTGATCAGCACCTGAGGCGTTTCCAAAAGAAGCAGAGGATGACCATATATAAATCCTTGTCCTTCCCATATTAAGCGAGTTAGCAGGAGCTCGCATTTTCCCTGCCTTTCACCCAGCTCCTGGGGTCTGTGGTGCTTGACTCCGTCATCTACTCACCTCTTCCTTGGTCAGGACCTTGGAGCCCCACTGGCTGGCCCCAAGGAGGTTCCTACACAGGGAGAGGTCAGTTTGTTGACCTTGTGTTGCTCTGATTCTCTCCATCTAGTGGCACCTATTCAAACTAGACTCATGATGTCTGTAAAGGACATCTGTCGATGCAAATTCTGCATATATGGACTATTGATAAAGCTAGCATTCCCTTCATCATCCCTTTGAGTCTCTACCCTGTAAACCCTCTGGCTTTTAGAATATGATTGACTTTCCTCATGTCTTTCAACAGTCCCTGTGCCTAGGAGAACATGTATGACAATCTTCATGTAATATTTGACATCTATTTAAAACAAAAACCTGGGCTGAAAAACAAAAGATTGATTGAGATGTTCTCATTGAAATACAGAAAAAGTCAATAAAAATTTTATTGATTCAAAAAAATTCTGGGTTGGAGGGTGATGCTCAGCTGCAGAGTGTGCTATACACTTAGCATGCATGAGTTTCGCCCTCAGCATCAAAACTAAAAAATTTTGGACAACCACCTGCTTAGCGTTAGGTTTATGCTAAGCTCTGGGGACATAAGGTGAAGATATGCTGGCTTTTGAGAGCTCAGAATCTTATGGAGAAAACAGGTTCTGACTTCCCGAGTACTATACCCAAGACTTCTTTCAACAGGGCGACAATGTAATTTTCTATATTGCCCATTGAAATCATGGTGAGTACTGGGATCAAGAAATTCTTTTGAGCTTAGGGACAACAGCCAAGAAGAGGCAGCAGACAGTACAGGTAGAAATGGAAAGAGAAGAGGAGAGAGACATCATTAACAGAGCTCCCCCAAACCACCCTCTGGTTCCTCAGTCCAGACCTATGGCCTATTCTCTGGGTTTCTTGGATTCTTTCAAATATCAAAATTTCCATATATATCCTTAATCAGGGTATTGTCTGCCTGGAGTCTATGCCTCCAGATTTATAGACATATCCAGCTGGCCTGACTATAAAGGTAGTACTGTCACCAAACAGAGTAGCCATAGCAATGCAAAGCTAATAGTGACAGAAATCAAGTGCTGCACCTGTGATTCTCAGCTCATCACCGTTCCTTGAGATTTTCCAGGTGGGACTGTGGTGGGGGGTGGGGGTGATCATCTAGAACACCCAGAAACCACAGTTCTTGGGGGAGGCAGTTGACATCTGTGAGTGAGGCTGAACACACAGATTAATCAGAGATAAGAAATGAAGGAGAAGTCGGGCATGGTGGTGCACGCCTTTAATTCCAGCACTGGGGAGGCAGAGGCAGGCAGATTTCTGTGAGTCCAAAGCCAGGCTGGTCTATAGAGTGAGTTCCAGAATAGCTGGAGCTACAGGGAGACCCTGTCTCAAAAAAAAAAAAAAAAACCAA
>VZQC01004444.1:753940-773102 GCA_009823505.1 Rhizomys pruinosus
AAAAAAAAAAAAAAAAACCAACAATAAGAAAGAAATGAATGAGAGGAGAAAGGGAGAGAGAACGCACAACACACACACACACTCACACACACGCACATGCACATGCACATGCACATGCACATAATGCTGCTTGGGTGCCTATTTCTACTTAATCATTGTCCCTAATGTGAGTGGGTCAGTCAATGAATTTCTCATTTTCTTGGAATAAATCAGCTTTTGTTGTTTTTGTCATTTGAAACCAAAAGAAACCTTGACTAACAGAGCTCCTATTCCTTGAAACCAAACAAGGCTAACACACCTGGTACCAGCTAATAAGAGTTCCAATACTAGAATTAGCACAGACTCTGAACAAGAGTGAGAAAGGTTAACTCAACCAGCCATGGTGAAGAGAATCACAATCACAAGCTCGCAACATCCTAAGATTGGATGTTTTGCCATGGGATGCAAATGAGTCAAGCTTGACTGTGAACGTGGCGTTAGCTGAGTCAGTGTATTACTCGGCTTCTCTACCACTGTGATAAAACATTCTGACTGAAAACACAGATCATCATCCAGTGAATCCGAGGCAGGAACTTGGCAGGTGGGAACCTGGAGATGGGAACCGAAGCACAGAGCACAGAGCAATGCTGCTTCTTGGCTTGCCCTCCAGCCTGTACTCAGCCTGCTTTCTTAATCCAGGCTGGCACTGACTGCAGTGGGCCCTCCTACATCGCTCAACAATCAAGGAAATGCCCCACAGACATGCCCACAAACCAATCCAGTGGAGGTAAAGCCTCAACTGAGATTCCTTCTTCCCAGGTGTATCAAGTTGACAACTGATATAGTGCAATCAGGACCACAAAGTCAGCTAAAGATAGGAGATGAATCTTCCAGCTCTGTGCTAGAGAATGGCTGCAGAGGAAGTTGGAAATGCGTACAGGAACAAACTATAAAGGTCATTAATTGTGGGGCTGGAGAGATGGCCTAGAGGTTAAGAGCACCGACTGCTCTTGCAGAGAACCCGGGTTTGATCCCCAGCACCCACATGGCAGCTGAGAACCATCTGTAACTCCAATTCCAGGAGACCTCCAGTTCCAGGGGAATCCCACTCCCTCTTCTGACCTCCAAGGCATTGCATGACACGGGTGCACAAACCTGCATGCAGACAGTACATTCATACCTAAAAGGTCATTAATTGCCACAGGCTAAGAATTTAGAGCTCTAACTATAAGGCAATATAAACCAAATCAAGGCTTTGATGAGGACCACAGGATTAAATTGATCTCCAAAATTTGGTATAGAGTAAATCTGAGTGATTGCAGAGGAAAGAAGACCAAGTAAGAGTCCAGGACAGGTGTTGGCAGAGTACAGCTCATGGGCCACATGTGAGTCATTGCTTACTCCTGTAAATGAAATCCTATTGGAATCTGAACAGACTTGGTCATTTGTATGTAGCTCCCAAACTAACATAGCAAGTTGAGTAGTTTTAACAAAGGCTGTTCATGAAGCTCAAAGTATGTAGGATGTAGCCTTCTATAGAAAAAGATAGCTGGGGCTTGAGAAATGGCCTAGTGGTTAAGAGCGCCGACCACTCTTGCAGAGGACCCAGGTTCGATCCCCAGCACCCACATGGTGGCTGAGAACCATCTTTAACTCCAGTTCCAGGGGAATCCGATGCCCTCTTCTGACCTCTGTGGCATTGCACAACACGGGTGCACAGACCTACATGCAGACAGTACATTCACAGGCATACAAAAATAAATCTAAAAAAATTTAAAAAAAGAAAAAAAAGAAAAAGCTGAGGGCTGACGAGATGCTCATTGGCTAAGAACACTGGCTGTTCTTGCAGATGGCCCGACTTCAGTTCCCAGCACCCACATGATGGCTAGCAAATGGCTGCCAACTCTAGTTTAAGGGGATTCAATGCCCTCTTCTGCCCTCCATAGGCAATGAATGATACAGGTGCACTTATACACACGCAGGCAATACACTTATACAAATTAATAAAATATTAAAAAAGAAAAAGGTAGCTAGTCTCAAGTCCAGGAACAAAATGATGATGTAGAAAGCTGGGAAGGTGCACCTGTCAGGAGTAAGCCTGAGAGCCACCAGACATTGACAGAAGAGAGAAAATGTGATGACACTGGCTCAGACAATGATGAGGAAGTGTGCAAGGAAGAGCACAGCCTGGGGGATAGGAGTTTGCGGAAATTCTGAGCTGGCGATGCCTGCACCACCCGAATCTAAGTGCTATTCTACCATACAGAAAAGGAAGCACAGACCTAGAGAGGGGATAATGTGTCTAGCAGCAGCAATAAAAGGAGAGTAGATGGTACGGCCCACATGGAATAAGACAAGGCCAAGTCAGAAGCTGGGTTCATAACACCCAAGAACCAGGTGGAGGAAAAGTGTCATGCACATAATCAGCATGGAGACAGCTAACTAGTAGACCTCGGGATGGCCACAATCTCAGAGGAAGGCTCTTTGAGAGAAGAAATTGGTTCTTAGCCCAGCATGGTGACAACTGCAGTTGTCAGTTTCAAACTGTAACTGCAGTTTCTTGGGAATGGTAAGAAGACTGTAAATTCCAAGCCAGCTTGGGTTACATAACTAAGTTCAAGGCTAGCCTGGGCAACCTAGCATCTGTCTCAAGAAAAGGAGGGGGGTATATGTGAGGATATAGCTTAATGATATATCATTTGCCTCACATATATAAGACCCTGGCTTCAGTCTCGTGCTAGGAAGGGGGGATCATTTCTGTCAGGACTCATAGAACCTGACCCCCATCCCAGACCCCACTGTTTTCTCTCACTGAAGAGAGATTTGTGGTTCAAAACATGGCTCCCAGAAATCCTGCGGTGTCATATGGTATAGTTCCAAGCTTTAAGGAAAAACTGGCATTCTTAGCAACCCCAAACTCAAATCAAGGCTTCGGCATTTTTTTTTTTCACAAAGAATAGAAAAACTCAAGTCACTTTAAGAAAAATGGAGGTCAGACAGGGCTGAGATGAAGCTCAGTGGGAGAAAGCTTGCCTGCCTGGCTTGCATGAGGGCTGAGTCAACCCTAGCACTACTTACCACCAAATAAGCTAATAGAAAAATTAGCAAGCTTCCTTGTATATCTCCACATAGTAGAGTACAGCTTTAATCCCAAAAATTTCCTCTGAGATAAAACCTTATGATTTAGAGGGAAGCAAGGCAAACAACAAAACGCTATAAAGAAAGGTAAACAAAAAAATAAACAAAAAATAAGCAAAAAAGAAAGGTAAACAATAGTATGTTTTGAAAGGAGCTGAAACATTCCATTCTTCAGAGAAACTCCTTAAACGGGTGAAGTGAACAAGCTGATAGCTTCAGGAAGTCCCTGAAATTGACTACTGGTATAGGCGTCTCTGCTCAGAAAACATATGTAAGCCCTAAGGGCTGTTGGGAGATACTCTTAGAAACAGCCACCCCCCCCACCCCCGGAACAAATGCCAACTTAGTTGCCTGGAAGAGGCTCAGCCCAACTGAACTACCTAGAGAGGATATTCTCCAACCTGTTGAGCAGTCTGCAGGTTGTGCAGTATGCCCCAGGTTTCTGGCTTTTGTGAGCTATCACCCATCCTGAGTGGGTTTGGTAGGCCTGCTGTCTGTGAGTCCTTTCTGCTCCTATAAGTAACCTCTCACCAATACTCCAATAAAACTCATTGGTTCACCAAGTTGGGACTTTGGTGGTATCCTTACTTTGGCCTATCATTGGTTGAGTAGACATTGTTCATGTCTCCCCAGGAGTAGTGTCACACAACACTGAGGCAGGAGGATTTTGAGTTTCAGGACAACCTGGACTTCATAGAGACTCTGTCTCAAAAAAGAAAAAGAAATGGAAGTCACCCATAAAGCAAAATATGGGATCATCATAATTTTATCCATGCATACATTCATTTTTTTTGCCTGGCTTCTCACTAGACAGTTCCATGAGTGGAGGAGTTTGTGTCTTGCCTATCTCTACTTCATTGTGTGCTCCAGGCCATGTAAGTTGGTGTTTGATGACTGAGTGAAACTAGAAAGAAACAAAGAAAAAGAATGTACAAGCTAGAGTTCTACTGTTTAATATGGGGTAGCTTGTAATGGTGTGAAATGTTATTAATTCAAAGTGACATACAGCATACATGGGACTTTGAAGACCTAGTCCCCCAAACTAGATGGAAGATGTCCCACATTCCCACTTCCAAGGATGGTCTTCACTAACCAGCAGCAAGTGAAGCCACAGGGTTCCATGTGGACTACACAGTCCTAACAGTCCATCAACTGAGAAGTCCAGATTCCATAATACTCTTATTTTAAGTTTTATAATTTTGGAAGAGATTGCACTTTATAGTACTTACTCAATTTTCTTACCCCTTTGTTCTATTTATTTTTATAAATAGTCTTTTCTTCTGATTGGCAAAGGATGAATGAATGGGCAGATAGGTAAGCGTTCTGAGCCCAGAAACAGTGGTGAAAGGAGAGGAGCAGTTCAGCAAGAAACATAACATTATGTGGGCACAGTATTTTACTGTAGAGCCTTAAATGCATATAAAAATAGAGTTCTAAATTAGGCATCACAACCATCATCCATCAGTTACATTCATAGCTAAAAACACTTAAAAGTTTTGCTTTTGTTTCCTCTGCAGCACACAGGATGAGCCTGGAGCAGCTCATGTTGAAATCTCAATGGATTGTGTAATGTTGAGTAAATCCCTTAACCTCTCTGTAATTCAAATTGTTAGGTCTGGCTCTCCCAGGATTCTAAGGGACACACAGATGTCCACTTCCTCCAGAAGCTGTCAGTCAGTGACCTCACTTCCTCTTTACCTGCCCAAGCTGGTTAAAAGGCCTGCCCTGGCCACTATCTTTGCTGTTAGTTGCCATGTGTTGACAGGCTTGTCAGCCCTGACTATTCCTGAAGTAAAATGTGTCCCAGAGTGACCTTAAGCCTGGTGTGTCTTTCATCTGGGGTTTCGGTGCATAGATCCAACCATATATGTACCCTTTTAAAATTTCTAACAGAGTTCTTTAAGAAGAAATTAATAAAAATAACGACTTGTCCCAGTTACTGTACAGGTTAACATAGAACTTGTAACAGCAACAGAACTTCTTTCAAACAACCACCTCAACTCCTCCTCCTGTAACTGGTCTGGCAAGGAGAGTGTACTCACAAATGAGACCAGTTCTAAGAGCCATGTGAGACTGCCAAAGGAGGAGAGAGCACAGTCTGAGGTGCAGCGTAACTGCTGGAGTAGGAGACTAGAGTTCTGGAGTGGGTGCGGTGGAATTCTTATGTTGGGATTTAGCTCTGAATACTCAATACTTAAAGATCAGTTCTGCTTGCTGTTGTTTTCTAGAGAGAAAAAAATCTAGTAACTTTATTTACTATAAAAATATTCGATTGGATCTGGGGCTGTTTGCTTTTTAGAATTAAATAAAAATATTTTAAAAGTGTCCTTTTTCAGATTTACTTTTTTGTTTTTTTATTTATTTATTTTCTATGTGTATGAATGTACTGTCTGCATGCAGGTTTGTGCACCCGTGTCATGCAATGCCGCAGAGGTCAGAAGAGGGTGTCGGATTCCCCTGGAACTGGAGTTCTCCTGGAATTGGAGTTACAGATGGTTCTCAGCCGCCATGTGGGTGCTGGGGATCGAACCCGAGTCCTCTGCAAGAGCAGTCAGGTAAGATAACCGCTAGGCTATCTCTCCAGATTTACTTTTTAAAAAGCATTTCCTAGAGGCTCTCTTGGGGTATGAACTGCTTCAGTAATAATTCATCTGTGCCACGTGTTAAAGTGACAATTTTACTACACGTTATTTAAATACTACTAGGGTGCAATGGAGAATAAATAGTTGGGGGGGAGGTCAAAGGTCTTGATTTCAGAAATTCCGAATCATCTACAGTGGACCTCAGAGATGACGCGTTTTCCGAACCTTGCATTTCAGAGTTCTAGAAGGTCCAAAGTTCAGCAACATTGCTAAGGGCAAACAAGTTATGCAGAGTAAGTAGTCTTCACTGCAATCAAGGTCATCCTTATAAGGCACTAAGTTGTTTCCAAAAATAAGTATAAAAAAAAAATGGGGCAAAGACAAGAACCGAGGATGGAACGTGACTATTCTCATTTTGGCGGCTCCGGAGGGCAGCGTCCAGTGGTCATGCACGCCTGCACGGACAGCCTGGCCCTCCTCCGGGCCGCGCCGTCTTACCTTCTTGGGCAGTGTCTAGGCAAGCGGGCCGCCCCTGCGCTCCAATCTGGAGGGGCAGAGAAGTTCTCGGGGTTAGCTACGGTCCCAGGTGAGGGCTGGGTCCCTGCGCTGGGGGGGGGGGGGGCAGGGGTACGGGAGGGGATGCGGGGTTGCTTACCCGCTGGCTGCCGGGACAGGGCGATCCCCCGAAGGATGGACCAGGAGGGCCAGTTCCCCTCGCCGCTCCCACTGGGTTCTGAGTTGCGAGCCTGGGACGCGGCGTCGCCGTGGAGACAGGACGGGCTGCTACAGGAGCCTCGGAAGTCGTGGTTGCGGCCCAGAGAAAAGGGCACTGGGCTCACGCTGGTTAGTTCTATTCGTGGGCCTAGTGTTGCCTGGCAGGCTGCAGGGCGCAGGAGGCGGGGCGCAGGGGGCGGGATGGGGCTGGGGGCTGGGGCGGGCTGGGGGCTGGGGCTGGGGCTGGAACCACCCGGAGGGTGGAACGAGTAGGGGGGCGTGTGGCCCATCGGCCAGAGGGCCTGGGGGTCACGCTGCTTGGCAAGCTGGGGGTGAACAAGCTGGGGGTGAACACCCAAGGGCAGACTTGCGTTCGTACCTTGGTTACTTTGAGAAAGGCCGGAGATAGGGGGACTGAAAGATTGGTTTCCATACCCGATCCTGATTCTAGGTGTCAGAGGGAAAGGGGCGAGGTGCCTTCCTTGAGGTTTAAAACTTGTGGAGTCAAAGATGTTTTGAGTTGGGAGGAATGGGTTCCTCTGGATGTGCATGAACATATATCCCCTGCAAGTTAAGTCCCCCAACCTGAAGTCGCCCCCAGAAGATTACGTGTTTCTTGGGAGTCTCGACATCAGTTCTGCTAGAGTTCTGGTTCGGGTGTGTAGAACCAGACTCGCCTTTCTCTCCAGCCCGGGCCAAGTATGGGTTTTCTTTCGCGCCCGGGCTGACACCGAGGCAGCTGGCCAGCGGAGAGGGCTTACTGCTGCACTGCTTCGATCACAGAAGAGGGTGGGAAAGATGTCTGCTAGAAAAATCCTAATTGTCCATCAAGCTTATCTTCTAGGGGAAAAAAAATGAGTGGCTTTTCTATTCGTTGTAGGCGAAGAACTTGTTGCTAGGCAACAAGTTTTGTTGGCATCAAAACTGGATTCGAATTTCGCATAGCGGACACAAGATGTGGGATATGATCACTGTTTTAAGGGCCCTCTGGGAACGAGAACTTTAGTAGATGGTGAAAATATGTAAGTTTTAATGTATGAAATGCGTATGACATTATTGTAAAAATAGAACAAGCCAAATGGTTCAGAACCAAAAGTATACAGATTCAGTTATCTGAAATTCTCCGATTCCTCTATCCACAGTCACTCTTAAATCTCTCTGAGCCATGAATGATAGGAAAAGCATCAGGAAAAGAAGCTAGAATGGAAGTGTGATCATGTCTGAAAATATTAACTTTGTTGAATTTGCTTAGTATTGATAGGTAGTGGCCAACTGCAAGTCCCATTTTCTTACTGTGAGGAAGTGTTAAAGAGTTATTAAACTGATCTGATTAAGCTGCCTCTTTCTACCTCCTCTATCCTCCGAGAAGAGCTCAAGCCCATTTATAGAATTTAGGATTTATTTATTATCCCTGAAAGAAATAGCAACAATGGAGAATTAAAATATTCTTTCCAGGATGGAGAGATGGCCTAGCGGTTAAGATCGCCGACTGCTCTTGCAGAGGACCCGGGTTCGATCCCCAGCACCCACATGGCAGCTGAGAACTGTCTCCAGTTCCAGGGGAATCTGACTCCCTCTTCTGACCTTCGAGGCATTGCACGACACGGGTGCACAAACCTACACGCAAAAAAAGTACATTAAAAGAAAAAATATTCTTTCCACATAGACCTGGCTTCCAACTTTGACGCTGGGGTCTCCAAGTGCAAAGTGAGAATGCATGTGTTCTGTATTTCAGAACATGGGACTAGAAAGTTTAGTAGAACCTTTTCAGACTGGTCCCTGATATCAATGACTCCAGGATGGTATTATAACTTCTGTTGTGTTATGCAACTGAATAAAAGAACCTACTTTCAGAGTAGCTGTAAGGATTAAAGATCATTCAGTAGAGTGTTGGCCCAATGCCCATTCAAACTCACAATGTTTGTCTTCGCTTTGATAAAAAAGCGTTATAGTTCATCTTTATTTGTCTAATATTAGAAACAATACACTCATTTCTATAACCTTTGTGCAGAAGGTGTTATCTATATGATATTCACCCTTATAGCAAAATTTACTCTGGTCTGTGCATTCACTGAATAAATTTATCTAAATATCATCTAGTGAGGAATTGTACTAAAGCAGAGAAAGCCAAATCCTCTCACGAACACTCCATAGCAGCTACCTACTATTAAACTCCATAGTTTTGTTTTGTTTTGTTTTTGTGTCCTAGGGATTAGACCCAGGGCCTTGTACTCAATGGACAAGCAGTTACCACTGAGCTATGTTCCAAGCCCCAACTCCATGGTTTTTAGTGGATAATTTTTATTAGAGATCTGGATGTTAGCAGAGCATAATACAAAAAATATTTAAACAACATTAGCGTATTCTGTTTATAAAACCATGCCTAGCTAGGAGTGGTGGCATACACCTGTAATCCCAGCACTCAGGAGGCAGAGGCAGGCAGATCTCTGTGAGTTCTGTGAGTTCAAGGCCAGCCTGGTCTACAGAGTGAACTCCAGGCCAGCTGGGACTAAAGGGAAACCCTGTCTCAAAAAAAAAAAAAAAGCCTTTAATTTCAGCACTTGGGAGGCAGAGGGAGGCAGATCTTTGTGAGTTCAAGGCCAGCCTGGTCTACAGAGTGAACTCCAGGCCAGCTGGGACTAAAGGGAAACCCTGTCTCAAAAAAAAAAAAAAAGCCTTTAATTTCAGCACTTGGGAGGCAGAGGGAGGCAGATCTTTGTGAGTTCAAGGCCAGCCTGATCTACATAGCAAGATCCAGGCCAGCTGGACTTAAAAAGGGGGGGACACTGTCTCAAAAAGACCCCCCAAAATTATAGAGGGGCTGATGGTATAGTTTAGTGGTAGGGTACTTGCCTAGTATGTGTCAGACCTAGCCTGGATTCAGTGCTTAGTACTACAAACAAAACAAACAACAACAACAATTTTCTCCCAACAAAAAAGCC
Organism: Rhizomys pruinosus; assembly: GCA_009823505.1. Taxonomy (NCBI): domain Eukaryota; kingdom Metazoa; phylum Chordata; class Mammalia; order Rodentia; family Spalacidae; genus Rhizomys; species Rhizomys pruinosus. Next base: position 763,296 of record VZQC01004444.1, read on the forward strand.
CAGAATACTAATATTCTCATGATGGACAATTTACAATATACCAATTAAAATATTTAAACTACCACCATGTAGAATTCCACCACCTGGTAGTAACCTCAGTGGCTAATTTTATTTTTTACTTGTAGCCCTCTTTCGTGTGCCTATATACTAACATTTGTATTTGCTGGTATATGCAGTTAGCATCCCCTTTTGTTTGCCATTTCCTCTTGAATGTTTCTCCAGTATCTTCTAAACCTTCAAAACATTTTAATGAAGGCTGGAGAGTTGGCTCAGTAGTTAAGAGCACTGGCTGCTCTTACAGAGAATCCAGGTTTGACCCCCAGCACCTACATGGCAGCTAACAGCCATCCATAACTCTAGTTCCAGGGGAATCCAACACTCTCTTCTGACCTCCTCCGGTATTACAGAACAGAGTGCACATGCGGGTAATGCACTCATACACATAAAATAAAAATAATAGATAAAATATCCTTTAAAAACACATTTAATGGCCATATAATAATATATAGTATGTATATGCTATAACTGATTCATAATTTATTCAACCAGTCCCCAATTTGGAAGTTTCTAACTTTTCTCCTGTAACCCATTGCTTCATAAATCTTTGTTGGGAGCTGTATATGAAGCTGTGTACTGGAGGATGTAAGTGGCAAAGAGTAACTATAAGAAAGAAGGTTTTGATGAACATCTTTGTAAATAAATCTTTGATGACATCTTTCATTCTTAGACTGAATTCCTGGGACTATGAAAACATAACTTCAAAAGACATTCTTTGAGCTTCAAAGGCAAACTTAAGAAACTTAAATTCTGAACTGTAAAATATTAACTTTTTGGAAAAGTACCAACAACAGACTTAATATTTATTTTGTGCAAAGTGTGAACTTAGCCAGAAGATACTTTCTTGTTAGTTGCTGGGAAACACCAAGGGTGTTTGAAGTGTATTGACTTTGGCTTTTACCTCTAATTCTTTCCAGGATTTGCTGGGTTTTCTCAATAGTGTGAGGTTGTTTGAAGTCTATGCAAATGACCCTACTTCCTCTTCTCACAGTGAAAATGTTAATGATAGTGTTTTATTTCCAGCTTTCCTCTTGTAAACATACGGCTTTTCTTCATTTCTTTCATTTGTCTTCTCTTGTGAAGCATTTTTTATCTTCACACTAACCTAAAGGTAGATTTCTCCTAAACCCAAAGTATCATACAAACATTCTATAAAGCACTGGACTTAACATATCAATCATGTAGTTAGTTTTGGTCAAGAAATATATTCATTAATTATTGCTTTAGGGAATTTCATGATAAAGAGTTTTAATGGAAGGAAGTAATCACCCTTGAGAATATACATACATATTAACATATGTTCTCAGGCAACATTGTGTTCTTTGACAATTGAAAATTAAAATATTAGGTCAAACCACATGCAATTCTCATTTGTGGCTAAGAAATGGTCAAATAATGCCAACTATATGTGGCTCCATCTATACACATATTTTGCAAAGTAGTTTATATTTTTCACCTTTCTTCAAATATTGAACTTCTTGATTCTCCTAGGAAGGATATCCTTTAATATTGCACAAGATTATGTTTACTTTGGCTTTCATAAATGTTTGAATCTAGGCAGGAGGGTGCTCATCAAGTGTTTATTATTTTAGAGTCAGTAGAGGGAGCCTGGCACCAAAACATCATTACTGGATGCATAAAAATCATGATTTTCTCCAATTCTTGGTGTATGGATGAATTTAAATACAGGCGTATATTTATGACTTTAAATACAGGCATTTATATGTGTGCCTCACACATGTGATGCACATACATATAAACTAAATATTTTTTGAATTTTTTTAAAAAAGTGGCCCTAGTCTGTAAATACTTCCTGGCCTGAACCAAAAGGCCTTTGCGGGACTCATCAAGATAGCTTCAACAGTCACAGTTCCTATCCCTTTATCTGTTTGAGTATACATCCCTTAAAGTGAAGCATTTGAAATAGGACAGTTTGACTCACACTGAAATGTTTTCAGTCCTGTTATATGGTAAGATGAGATGGACCAAGTTTTGTTGGAAGATCTGTTTTTATCCATCTCCATATTTCTGCCAAGAGCTCAGTATCCTTCCTGGAGATTCCAGAACAAAGGGAGGATTCATGAGGTATATTGGTGAGAATATTGATGGGTTAAATAGTGAATATTGGTGACAAAAATGGCTTCTTAAATGTATTTAAACAGCAAATCCTTTTAGCTATTCTCCAGATTTGTTTTCGGAGCCATGTCAAGAGCTAGAAAGAGAAAAATCTTTGAAGAACAAGTCAGTAAAAGTAACATTGATTTTTTTTTTTTTTTNTTTTTGGTATTTTTTACCTGATACATTAAATGTAAGTCACTGGTAAAGCTTTATGTAATATCTTTTAAACTGGATATACTTTACTAGATAATGTAGTTAGGTACCTATTTTGTTAAATAATATCATGAAATACGTATTTCAATGATGTTAGGTATGGATTTCCCAGAATCCCAAGGGACACACAGATGTCCACTTCCTCCTGAAGCTGTCAATCTTATGACCTCTTTCCCTTTACCTGAGGCCTCACCCAATGAGTTTAAAGGGCATGCCCCAGTCGCCATCTTGGCTGGCTAGCTACCATATATCATCAATTGTTGTGTCAGCACTGACAATTCCTGAAGTAAATATGTTCCCAGGGTGACCTTAAGCCTCGTGTGCCTGTCTTTTATCTGGGGCTTGCGTGTGCATAGATATTTTTCTTCCTTTTTTTGGCATTTTTTCTTTTCTTTATTTGTATTTCATGTGTATGAGTACAGTGTCTGCATGTTTAAGGGCACCCATGTTGTCCAATGCCCAAGGAAGACAGAAGAGGGTGTTAGATTCCCCTGGAAACGGAGTTACAGACAGTTTTTAGTTGCAATGTGGGTGCTGGGATTTGAACCTGGGTTCTCTGTAAGAACAACCAGTGCTCTTAACCACTGAGCCATCTCTCCAACCCAACATGCATAGATTTCTAACAAATGACAGTCAACCCTCATCTTGGAAGATGTTAAATATTGCCCATCTCGTATTAAAAGATGGTTTCTAGCTTCAAATTAATGATTTTAATTTTACATTTCTACTTGATAAACAGAAATATATGATTATGAAGCATAGTGAAATTAATGGACTTCTGACTTTTACTCAAATGTTTATTCAATTTTTCTCTCAAAGCAGAATACCGGAGATCATATATCCACATAAATATAAATTTAAGGATTATAAGGTAACAAGTTATTATTTAACAATTGTTATATTGTTATATTAATAAACAATGACAGGGTTAGTTAATAATGTGACTAGAGGTTATTAAAATAGGACTAACATATGTCCTAAAGTAACTTTTCTAATATGAAAATTTATTACTATTGTATTTCCACCCCTAAAATTTATGATTTTGGTCTTCATGTTCTTTTTCCATTTGTACAAGGCTGAAAGAGACCCATTTATGACTTTGACAACATTAGCAGACTGCAGGAATATCCCCAACTATATGACCTTTCTGACCAAATAAACTTCATTGTTTTCCTCAGCAAAGTTCAAGCCACTGTCACTGGGCACAAAAGCCATTGTTTTTTTGCTGTTCTTGATCAATTGGATCCCAATACACATGATAGAATTCAAATATTGGCTCCACCCCCTACATTTCCCAGCACCATTCCCTTTGGATGAGAAGTACCTCCCAAAGCATTGGCCTTCAGGGCTGTGCCAGATGGACTTTCTCATGTTGTTTATCATGCCACCTCTGGCCTGGTCAGGCAGGGACTTGGCAACATAGAGAACACAACACTTACCCATCCTGCTAGCCCCACAGGCCTGAGCAAAAAAGAAAACCAGCTTAATCATTTGTATTCCATCTTTCAATACAGCAATGTCTTTAATCTTTTTTGCATTAGAATTTTACAGGTACTATTACTATGTTTTTGTTTGTTTGTTTGTTTTTTGGTCTTTTTGAGACAGGCTCTCTCTTTAGTCCCAGCTGGCTTGGAGCTCGCTATGTAGACCAGGCTGGCCTTGAACTCACAGAGCTCCACCTGCCTCTGCCTCCCAGGTGCTAGGATTAAAGGCGTGCACCACCACGTCCCACTACTATGTATTCTTAATATATATAAGCATCTGTTTTATATATATGTCTTGAACTCAGTATGCAGCTGAGGAAGACCTTGAACTCCTAATCTTCTTGCCTCCACCCCCAGCTTATGCTACCAAGACTGCTTTGTGCAGTGCTGGGAAATGGACCCAGGGCTTCATGCATGCATGAGCTCTCCTCAATTGAGCTACATCTCTAGCTCCATTCACATTTCAAAGACAGAATATAAATAGTCTTAATTAAATAGACATTACCCATACTTAATAAAAAAAAAAAAAGGATTTCCTTCTGTCTTGTGAAGTAAGGGGTTATTTTCAGTCTTTGTGATTCTTTTTTCAGTAAAACTCTGAACTGTCTATGGCTTTTTGGCCTCTCACTCTTTCTTCTCCTTCCGCCTTCCTTTCTCCGTCCCTCCCTTCTTCTCTTCCTCTTCCTCTGTCCTTCCCTTCCTTTCCCCCTTCTTTCCTTCCCTCTTCTCTTTTTCTCATTCTTATTTTTGGGACAAGGTCTTATTCTGTAACCCTGTCTGGCCTGGAACTCTGGTCCTTTTGTCTGTGCTGGAGTTACATGTGTGTACCCTGCCACCACACCATGATTTCTCTCTCTCTCTCTTTCTCTCTATCTTTTTGAATAGCAATAAAACTGAATATAGATACGTGAAAGTTCACGTTGCCTGGGAGGTCAGTTATTAAATGTCTACATTATAAGAGTTTATAGACTGAATGGGATTTCCCAATTTTGGTTTGAATTATAATATCAATAATATTTTGTGTTTTCTGCAGTTTTGTTAAAATCTTTATAGAAATCAAGAACACTGCTGAATTTTTTTTTTTTTTTTGGTCTTTTGGAGACAGGGTCTCCCTGTAGCCCCCGCTGTACTAGAATTTGCCCTGTAGACCAGGCTGGCCTTGAATTCTATTTTTCAAATTAGCATGCTTATGAGGAAAGCATTGATTGGTTCCCATAATTCACCACATTCTGTGACACAGGTTGAAGGCTTGTCATAAGTAAGATTGGACAGAACAAGTTGTGCTCTGTAAGGGCCTGTATTGTATTGAATGCTGTATCCTTGTCAGTTATGTTCTCCTAGAACAAGTGAATGCTACCTTATTTGGAAGAATAAGAAAATGCAGGGGAAAAAAGAAAAGAAAGGAAAAACTAAAATGTGGACTAAGAGTAATCAGAATGAATATAGATTTATTAAAGTAAAGTAGGAAAAACCTCCAGAGAGTGGGAGGGGTTCCAGAGGACGAATGCCATCAAGCTACCCTACCTAGTGGTCTTTGAGGGGTTTTAATCACCAGAGCTGGAGGGACACTGACGTCATCTCTATTGGGATTGGTCATTTCTGAATGCATCATGGTCTGAGTCAGTAAAGAGTCCGTAAGCCCTATGTGTGTTCCTTGGCCCAATGTAGGGTTATTCTTCCATTCAGGAGTCAGGTACATGCTCATGATCCACCAGGGGCCTTGACCTTACTGCCTGGGGAAGCCAGCTTGCCTTAGTATCAACAAAACAAAACAAACAATGCACCTGAGAAGACATTCTTTTATATATATATATTTTTTTTAAATTTTATTTATTTCCGTTTGTGTATGAATGTATTGTCTGCATGCAAGTCTGTGCACCCATGACGTGCAATGCTGCGGAGGTCAGAAGAGGGCATCGGACTCCCCTGGAACTGGAGTTCTCCTGGAATTGGAGTTTCAGATGGCTCTCTGCTGCCATGTGGGTGCTGGGGATCGAACCCGGGTCCTCTGCAAGAGTGGTCAGTGCTCTTAACCGCAAGGCCATCGCTCCAGCCCCCAAAAGACATTCTATACTATTTTTTTTTCTTTTGGTCTTTTTGAGACAGGGTCTCCCTGTAGTCCCAGCTGGTCTAGAACTCACAATGTAGACCAGGCTGGCCTTGAACTCACAAAGATCTGCCTGCCTCTACCTCCTGAGTGCTAGGATTAAAGGCGTGTGCCACCACACCCCACTCTACTAGCTATTTTTAAACAATCACTTGCTGTCAGTTATTGTTACCAATTTGGTATAAAATGTTAAAAATTGTTGTTCCTAAACTAGGCATGGTGGTGTATGCCTAAAATCTAGCTGAGGCAGGAGGATATTGAGTTCAAGTTGAGTATAGCAAGCCCTATCTTAAAAACAAACACCGGGTGTGGTGGCGCATGCCTTTAATCCTAGCACTTGGGATGCAGAGGCAGGCAGATCTTTGTGAGTTCAAGGCCAGCCTGGTCTACAGAGTGAGTTCCAGGACAGCTGGGGCCACAGGGAGAACCTGTCTTGAAAAGACCAAAACAAAACAAAACAAACAAAAAAAAAACTTCATCCTTTTCAATCTAGGCTAGCCTTGGGAGGATGTGCTTGAATCTACAGAAGTGACTTCCAGATCAGAAAAAGCCATCTAACCTCTGCCTTTCTTTCTTAGAATATTTGTTGTCTGGCTGTGCCTCTAAGACTTGTCCCTTGAGTCTAGTTCAGCCACACAGAAAACCACATGGCTGGTTGCTCCAGCCAAGACCAGTCTTCCAGTCACCAGAGGCCAGGTAAGGCTGTGTTAATGTGGCTAGAGCCCCAGACATCATAGAGCAGAGACAAGCCAAGTCCCTGTTCTTGGAATCCCTCTCCTCCAGAATCTGTTAGCATGCAATGAAAGCTACTTCCATCTCACTAACTTTTGGGGGTGGGATGCATAACCAGAATGGCATCTGGTATCTAGAAGTGCATTTCTCTATAACAGAATGTGAGTAATTGGGCCATAGGAAGACACTACAATGAAGAGGTATCAATCAAATGAGCTCTATCAAAGACTGTATATTTAGAGCTTGCTCCAGCAGGTGAGCCAGCCACTACTACCTTTTGACAGACTCAAAGACAGAAGAAGAGGGGAAACTTTACAACAGTAGAAGGGAAGGCTTCAGGTATGTTCTGATGAGAGGCTGCCAGCCTAGGGAAACTGTAGGCACACTGATAAAATGTGGGGTATCTTGTATGAGGGACTGTGGGTACTCATTTTGCTTTCTCTGATTGGTCTTAAGTTAGAAGTAGAGGCAAAGTAGTGTTTATAAAGTTAGGTGCACCAGAGTTTGGTGCATAAACATTTAGGATTCTGAAGTCTTCATGGTTAATTGTTCCTTTGACAAGGATGTAATGGCCCTCTTTGTCTCTTCTTGTGGGGCTCTCGGACGAGTTTAGCCATCTAGTAATTTTCCACTAGCAGCTTCCCAGCACTGAAATAGTCATGAGGAGGTTGCAGTCCATTGTGTAACTTATCACAGGAGATGTTGCAAATGTTCACCTTAAGTAAAGATCTGTATCTGCACATTCTTTCCAATATGTAAGCACTGAGGTGCCTGTGGTTTAGCAATGCTTCCGCATTCCCTACCCTTTATATTCTACTTGTGTTCCTACAATAAATGAGACTTGATCAGAACCTGTCTTGTCTCCATTCCTTGCATCTCTTGCCCCTTCCCCTCACTCCTTCTCTTCCAGGACCCTGTTGACTGACCCACGGGACGGGTCACGTGGCGCCCGATGTGGACTCAAATCATGGAGGACCCCGTGAAGGGGATGCGGTGAGAGGGCCTGGAGAAAAGAGAAAGATAAATTCAGTGTGCATCTCGGGAACCTGCCACTGCATAAACTGAGATAAGTGCTGTGTTAAGATGGGGCAGGAATTAAGTCAGCATCAGTTGTATGTTGAACAATTAAAGCAGACCCTCAAGGCGTGAGGAGTAAAGGTTAAGATCCAACATCTCCTTAATTTTTTTTTTACTTCGTTAAAGAGATTTGTCCTTGGTTCCCTCAAGAAGGGACTATAGATGTTAAAATACGGAAGCAAGTAGGAGATGCTTTTCAAGACTATTATCAAACCTTTGGGCCTAGTAAGATTCCTATAACTGCCTTTTCTTACTGGAACTTGATAAATGAGGTATTGGATTCCCATTCCACCACAGTTGTGGCTGCTGTAGAGGAGGGACATAAACTCTTAACAGAGACTTAATAATCTAATTATCCTGAATCTAAAGAACAATCACCCGAAGCCAGTAATCTATCTAATATCCATTATGAAAATGAATCTGTCTCATCACTGCAGCCAAGTCCTTCTCCTTCAGAGAAAACCAAAATTATCCCCCACCTATTAAAAAACCTCCCAAGATATATACCAGTTTAAAATTATTGACTAAAGATTATCCAGAGGTAAAAGATGATGATCTTAGTCCATCAGATTGGGAAGACATAGAGGAAGAGACCGCTAAGTACAAAAGGAGGACTTGCCACCATTTCAAAAGCCTCCCATATGCCCCTAGTGAGGATCCCTTTGCCATGCTGGCAGCTGACCCTCAAAAGGACCTCCAACCACAAATTACCGCCCTGGAAAGGCAAATCCAGTTAGAACAAAAACATCAAGAATTAATTGTCCACTTAAATAGACTCAGGGCTGGACAAGATGACTCTCAGACCCCAAGTTCATATCCCAGCAATCCCGTTCCTCTAGGGCTGCCTATAAAACCATTAAAAAGGGGAGATATGCCTGCCTCAGCTTTTCCAGTCATGGAACGTGTGGTTGAGGGCTGGGACCTCCCTTATCACTCAACAATCAAGGAAATGTCCCACAAACCAATGGAGGAAATTCTTCAGTTGAGGTTCCCTCCATCCAGGCTTGTCGAGTTGACAACCGAAGCTGTCCAGCACAGCTATTAATCTAGTTTTTCCCATTTAGGGGCCTTTTATCCCAAATGCTACTGTTCTGTTTCCTGGGTCCTTGCTGGATGACAGTCTGACTTCCTACAAGTCTGACTCACAAGTAGGCAGGCTTCCAGAACTATGCACTGCAGATTACTGGCTGGCTTCTCAGAGTGACTGCTGAGGATTATAGGTCAGAGTTTTGTGTTTATAAACTATTTGGCCATTGTCTCAGGCTCAGTGTCTTGAATGATCTTGAAAGTTTGTAGTAAAAGTGGGAATGCCCTTCTGGAGATTGTCTGTGAAAGAGGGCAAGCCAGAGGGAATTAGTGGAGGGTGGCAAAAAAAGATAACCTTGCTAGGAGCTGGGGAAATGATATGCATAAGCCTGAGGACCTGTGTTCATATCCCTAACAGTCATATAAAAGTCAGGTGAGCTCCAGGTTTTAAAAGACCTTGGGAAAAGATCAAGGGAATAAGGCAGAATGATAGAGCATGACACTCAGCATCCTCCTCCGAGCTCTGCCTGTGCATATGGGTACAGGGATCTACATACATATGCATACACATTGCATTCCATCATCCCCACCCACCCCCATTAGCTTGGCAATCCTGCCACTACAGTGAAATGGACAAGTGGATTTGGCCAAAAAGAAATTTCCTGGTAGAAACCCAAAAAGAGCCAACTGGCGTCTTTTAGCTACTTAAGATTACTATAGCTAGAGGAAGGAATGATTTAATTTTCCCACACAATTTATAGAAGTCTAGGGGGCTAGTGTCATTCTTTTCAGCAAGCAAGCATTCTTTTAAAAAAAGCCTTCAATGTAGGCCGGGTGTGGTGGCACATGCCTTTAATCCTAGCACTTGGGAGGCAGAGGCAGGTGGATCTCTGGGAGTTCAAGGCCAGCCTGGTCCACAGAGTGAGTTCCAGGCCAGCTGGGGTTGTAGGGAGACCCTGTCTCAAAAAGACAAAAAAATTACTTATTTTATGT
>VZQC01004444.1:778790-909908 GCA_009823505.1 Rhizomys pruinosus
CCTTTTTCCTTCTTCCTGCGGCTTGCCTCTCTCTCATCTGGTGAGTTTGTCTTGCTGCTGTGATCAACCTTTCGGATCCCAGCGTGTACTGAGACCGGCAGATCTCCTGGAATCCACTCGGGCCTTCAGCACTAGACTGGGACACCTGAGACATCCAGCCTTGCGGACTGAGCAGTTCCCTGGATTCCCGGCCTCTCCAGTTCGGCGCTACTCTTGAGCTCCGTCACGTGAGCAAATCAATAAATTGTATACAGTTATATATACTCATCCTGTTGCTTCTGTTTCTTTAGAGAACCCTGACTAATACAGACTCCCAGGGTGAAAATGGGTCCCAGTAAGGGAAGTAGCCAGGTCAGGAGGTTGGAAAACTACGGGACAGAAACTTGCGGGGAGTATCTATCACGGAGTTCTTTCCTGAGGACTTTCAGAGTTTTAACATTTTGCTTAACAGCACCAGACTCATTTAAATAAAAACAACATTCCTCCCCCAGGAACATGCAGGTTCCCCCATTTTCTGCAGTCTGTAAGTCCAGGGCTCGCCAGTTCTGCATCACCACCTCGGCCAGAGAAGTTATCTGTCTCTGGAGCAATTCAAGGCTATTTGTTGTGGACGCCATTGCCTCATCAAGCTTATCAAGCTTATTTTGGAAGTCCGCTTCCATGCTGTAGACCTTCTCTAGGGCTCCGCTAGATGTTCCCATCCCTGCTGCAGAGGGAACGATGCCTAGGCTGACCAGAAGCAGGATGAATATCTCTTTTGATGGTCCGGATCTAGTCGCAGCATCCAAACGACTTCCTCCTTCTCATAAAGGAAGAGCTGAGGAGTGATAATTACAGGCAAACAAATTCCAGAACCAGTAGCATTTGCACAGAGGGATGCAGTGCCATCACACTAGAGAAAGAATGGTGATATGACACACAGGGTCCTGTCGAGAGGGACACTTCTGAGGCACCTGGGGTCTGCGGCTGCTGCAGCTCACACTAAACAAATAGGAAGTGTAGTGAGGAAGTGTAGAGAGAAATGCCATGAAACACTGGCTCTGTCTCCATGGGGGCAGATTCCTGTAAGGAGGTGTTAGAGGGAACAGCAGTGAAAAGAGGGCATGTGAGGGATGCACAGAAAAAACATTGGGAAACATTAGGATGGGTGGTGTAATTGAGGAGATCTCTGGCGTATTCAATGTACTGAGGCCATGTTACAGTGGACTGCAGCTTTCCTTCCATTTTGGATTCCTGTAACAGAATGTGGGATTGAGTGAGGATGGATTGAGGAGCTGGAACAAGCTGGTGAGAGATACGGATATCTGCCGCAGGGTACCAGCCATTGCTGTAAGGGTAGAGTTTTCCCTGTACTCCAGCTCTCCAGCAGTCACTCCAGGGGTCCTGTATATTAATTTTAAACTGGTTATTTTGGATTTGAAACAGGCTTCTTGGGCTGCAAACACTCTCCAACCTGCAAGACCAGAATCTGCAGCCATCATTAAGTATCAGCTTCCTGCAAACACTGTGCTTTGTTAAGATGGGTGAAGCAGATAAAGGGTGCCTGAGGGTAGTGGTGGAATTGGGAAACACGGTGATTGTGATTGCCTTGTTGCAGCCTTGCAAAAGATAGTAGCTGGTTCCAATTACCTGATTTCTTCCTTCCCAAGTTTCTCTGACAAAGAACCAATGAATCTAACATTTCTGACCGGAATTCAAATGAGTCTCGGACAATCCTGTGGGAAGTTGCAAGCAAAGCACCTCCCAGTTGTTAACAGTGGATCAGGTCCTTTCCACTGATTGTCTAGGGGGTCTTTCCATCTGACGAGTATTTGAGGAACAGTGCTTGGTGTCTGCCAATGTTTGACTATGGCTCCACACTTTGAATCTCTGTAAATGTTAGAGGTTTAGAGTTGCCAATGCCATAGCCAGCTGGATGTTAGGAGGGTATTTCCCCACCTTTTTCTAAAAATTTATTTATTTATACATATTTTTTTTAACAAATCTAGACCTGTGTCTCCCCATCCCCCCACCCCTGCAGAGCTCATGCATTCTGCCAAACATGCTTTTCATCTTTTTCTCAGTCTTTCTCAATATTCTCCATGGGGAAGTTGACTGTTTGAGCAGTCAGTTCTTTGATGCAGTCCTTTCTGTTGTTGTTGTTGTTGTTGTTTCCAATATGCATCACTCCCAACTGCTTTGGACAAAAGCTCAAGGGGCCATGCACAGGAAATACCTACAACTGGGTAATTGGCACTAGCATCCACAGATGAGGGATACCATTCGCCATTTGTTTTCTGGGACTGTGTTACTTCACTCAGCATGATGTCCTCTAGCTCCAGCCATTTTTCTGCAAAGCTCATGATGTCGTCTTTCTTTACTGCTGCATAGAACTCCTTTGTGTAGATGTACCACGTTTTCTCTATCCACTCATCAGTTGAGGGGCATTTGGGTTGGTTCCAGCTCTTTGCTATTGTGAAGAGAGCTGAAATAAACATGGCAGTGCATGTATCTCTGCGGTGGAGTGAGTCTTGAGGGTACATGCCTAGGAGTGGTATGGCTGGGTCAGGTGGCAAGTTCATTCCAAGTCTTCCAAGGATTCTCCACACTGCTTTCCATAGTGGCTGCACGAGTTTACATTCCCACCAGCAGTGGATGAGTGTTCCCCTTTCCCCACCTCTCCAGCACTTGGTATCATTTGTTTTCTTGATCATAGCCTGTCTTATTGGAGTAAGATGATATCTTAAAGTGGTTTTGATTTGCATTTCCTTAATGATTAGTGATGTTGAACACTTTTTGAGTTGTTTCTCAGCCATCTCTAACTCCTCACTTGTGAAGTGTCTGTTCAGCTCTTTGCTCCATCTATTGAGTGGGTCATTTCTTTCTTCTTTGTTTTTTAAGTAGTTTATATATTCTGGAAATCTATGCTTTGTCAGATGTTTCTGCAGTGAAGGTTTCCTCCCTCTCTGTGGGATTTCTCTTCACTTCCTTGATTGTTTCTTTTGATGTACAGAAACTTTTGAGTTTAATGAGGTCTCATTTGTCAATTGTCGACCTTAATTCTTGCACAGCTGCTGTCTGATTTAGGAAGTCTTTTCCTATGCCTATGTCTTGTAGTCTGCTGCCAACTTTTTCTTCTATAATCTTCAGAGTTTGGGGTTTAATGTTGAGTCTTGAGCATCTGAGTTGACTGTTGTACCAGTTGCAGAGGAGGGGTTTAATTTCATTCTTCTACAGTGGTGATCCAGTTTTGCCAACACCACTTGTGCTAAGATGGCCGGGTCCCTTTCTCCCCATTGTGTCTTTTTGATCCCTTGTCAAATATGAAGATGGCTGACAATGTATGTGCTCAGGTTGGATCTTTCCCGGTTTTGTCTCCCAATTGGTCAACAGGTCTGTTTTTCTTTTGTGCCAGTACAGGCTGTTGTTTATATGGACTATAGCCCTGTAGTATAGTGTGAAGTCTGGTTATAGATAGTCCCCCCCCTGTGTAGCGCTTTTCGCTCAGGGTTGTTTTGGCATTCGGGGTTCTTTTGTGTGTTTCCAATTGAATTACGGACTTTTCCCCAAGCCTGTGAAGAGAAATTTTGGGGGATTTTGATTGGCCAGTATGTTAAATATCGACAAGAGTTTCACAGTGAATGGACATTTTTACAATGTTAATTTTCCCATCCATGAACATGGGAGGTTTTTTCCACTTCTGATGTCTTCTTCAATTTATTTCTTTAAGGTTTAAATTTTGTTGTAGAATCTTTGTGTCTTTGGCTTGTTTGTTCCTAGGTATTTTTTTGTTTTGAGCTATTGTGAGTGGGAAGGTCTCTTTGAATTCTTTCTCCAGTTGCTTGTTCTTGGTGTAAGAAAGGCCAATTGATTTTTTTAGGTTAATTTTGTATCCTGCCACTTTGCTGCTTAAACATATTGAGTTTTCTGATGGAAAAGAAGTTTTCTTTTTTGGTGGAGTTTTTAGCATCCTTAAGTAACAATCATATCATCAGCAAATTGGGACTAGATTGATTCCTCTTTTCCAATTAGTAACTCCTTTAATTTTCCTTTTCTGCCTTATTGCTCTAGGAAGTGTTTCCAAGCACTATATTGAGAGGAGTGGTGACAGGGGGCACAGCTTGTCATGTTCTACTTTAAGGGAATGTTTTTGTCATTTCCCCATTTTAGGAGCTATGTTCGCGTAGTTTCCTGTAAGGCTTTGATTACATTGAGGAATGACTTCCCTTAATCCATTCTTCTAAGGAGGCTTTAAGCATGAAGGGATCCTGGATTTTGTCAAAGGCTTTTTCAGCATCAATTGAACAGATGGTGTGGTTTTTTGTCTTTGATTTCGTTTATGGTTTGATGATGATTTGATTTATTTTTGTATGTGAACCATCCCTGTCATCTCTGGTCATGAATCCAACTTGGTCATGATGAATGATCTTCTTTGATGGTGGGTCCCCCTGTTTATGCGATTTAGCCGTATCCTAGTTTTAGGATTTTGGCATTCTGTGTTCATCAGGAACATGGGTCTATAATTCCCTTTTTAGTGGATCTTTGGCCTGGTTTTGGTCATAGGTGATGCTGGCTTCCTAGAAGGAATTGGGAGGGAGATCCCTTGATTCTATCCTTCTAACAGTTCAGTAATACTGGTTGTAGGTCTTTTGAAATGTTTTAAGAATTCTACCATGAAACCATCTGGATGGGCCTGGCCTTTTTTTTAGTTGGGAGGTTTCTTATTACATCTTCCATTTCTTCATGTGTTATGGGTCTGTTTAAGCTGTGGATCTCTTCTTTGTTGAGCTTTGGTGATTCCCAGGATTTCAGATATTCATCCATTTCTTCTAGGTTTTCAAACTTGGTAGAGTATAGGTTCTTAAAGTATTCCCACATGATTTTTCTGGATCTTTTCCTTGTCTGTTGTGATATTCCTTTTTTTGTCACGGATTGTATTGATTTTGAGTTGTTCCTTTTTTCTTTTGGTTAACTGGGCTAGAGTCTATCTTGTTTCAAAGAACCAACTTTTGTATTCATCGATTTTTTGTATTGTTTTCTTTGTTTCTATTTCATTGATTTCTGCTCTGATTTTTATTATTTCTTCCTGTCTGTTGCATTTAGGGTTCATCTGTTGTTGCCTCTCAAGTGCTTTTAGCTGTAGTGTTAGATCATTCACTGTTCTCTTTCTGTTTTTCTAATGTAGGCATCCAGGGCTATCAACTTCCCTCTTAGGACTGCTTTTAAGGTATCCCATCCATAGGTTTTGTTGTGTTGTGTTGTCATTGTCACTCAGTTCCAGGAATGCTTTTATTTCTTTCTTTATCTCTTCCTTGATCCATTCCTTATTCAAGAGTGTGTTGTTTAGTCTCCATGTGTTCTTGTAGGGAGTAGGGCTTATCCTGGTATTGATGTTGAGGTTTATTGCACTGTGGTCTGATAGAATGAATGAAATTATTTCAATCTTTTTGTATTTGTGGAGGTTTCTTCTGCATCCCAGTATATGGTCGATTTTGGAGAATGTTCCATGGAAAAGTGTATTCTTTGGTATTAGGGTGGAATATTCAGTAGAGGTCTATGAGGTCCATTTGGTGTATCATATTGTTCAGTTCAGATGTCTCTCTGTTTATTCTTTGTCCTGTTGACCTATCCAAAGAACTCAGTGGGGTATTGAAATCTCCTACTATGAGTGTACTGGGGTTAGTGTGTGACTTGTGGTCCTGGAGAATTGTCTTTATAAAGTTTGGTGCACCAGAATTTGGTGCATATGTATTCATAATTGTGAAATCTTCTTGGTGAATTGTTCTTTTGATAAACATGTAATGGCCTTTGTCTCTTCTGATTTCTTTTACTTTGAAGTCTATTTTGTCCAATATTAATATAGCAACACCTGCTTTCTTTTGGGTACCATTTGCTTGGAATGTTTTTTTCCATACTTTCACTTTATGGTGGTGGCTGTCCTTAAAGGTAAGATGTGTTTCTTGTAGACAGCATATCGATGGATTCTGTTTCCTAATCCAATCTCCCAGTCTATGTCTTTTGATTGTGGAATTTAGTCCATTAATATTTAAGGTTATGACTGATAGGTTTGTGTTGCTTTCTTTTGCCTTATTATCCATTTGTGGTTTGGGTTTTGGTTCCTACTTCTGCAATTATGCTTTTATTGATTTCTCTTTCTAGATGCCTGGGGTTGGTTGCTCCTTTCTTCTGTCCTTTGAATTGCTTCAAGTATTCTCTGTAGGTGGTTTTCTGGACATGTATTCTTTCAACTTGTTTATGTCATAGAAGGTTTTTCTCTCTCCTTCAACTATAACTGACATTTTTGCTGGGTGTAGTAACCTGGGTTGGCATCTATTGTCCCTTAACACTGGGAATGCTTTGCTCCAGGTTCTTCTTGCTTTCATAGTTTGCATTGAGAAGTCAGTTATAATTCTGATAGGTTTCCCCTTATAGGTCACTTGTTGTTTTTCTCTTGTGGCTTTAAGGATTTTGTCTTTGTTTTGGGTGTCTAGCATTTTAACTATGATGTGGCGTGGAGAATTTCTTTTCTGATCTTGTCTGTTTGGAGTTCTATGTGCTTCTTGTATTGGTATTGGTTTGTCCTTTTTTAGTTTGGGGAAGTTTTCATCTATTATTCTGTTGAAGATCTGATCAATACCATTCTCTTGGGATTCTTCTCCTTCCTCTATTCCTATGATGCGGAGGTTTGATCTTTTCATAGTGTCCCACAGCTCCTGGTTGTTCCATTTTTGTGTATTTTTAAATTTTTCATAATCTTTCCTTGAGGTTTTTAGTTGTTCTGTGTTGTCCTCCATGTCTGATATTCTTTGTTCTGCTTCCTCCATTCTGCTTCTGAGGCTTTTTTCATTCCTTTCCTCTTGATTGGATGAGTGTTTGATTTCCTTTTTCATTTCCTCTTCTGATTTCTTTAGTATTTCTACTTCTTTTTGGAGCTTTTCAATCTCTTCCTGTAGCTCTTTGCTTTGCTGGTTGGTTTCCTTATCTTTTTCAGCATGGGATCTTTTCAGTGTTTCTACTTCCTTCTGGAGTTTGTCATTCTCTCTAGGTCCTTCTTGAGTTCTTCATTCTCTTTTCTTAGTTCTTTGATTTGCTCTTTATAATCTTGTAGTTCTTTAAATGTGTTCCCAATTGTGTTCCTGATATCTGTGTCCTGGGGCATCCCCAGAGGGATCCCACTGCAGGAGTCTTCCATAGGGTTGGTAGAGCTTGGTGTGGGATTATCCAGCCCCTTTCCTGTGTTGTCTCTTCTTCGTGTTCCTGGAATATGGGCTTCTCCTTGCCTGTATTCCAATGTGAATTCTAGTTCCAGGAGAATCCGAGACCCTCTTCTGACCACCGAGGCATTGCACGACACGGGTGCACAGACCTACATGCAGACAGTACATTCATACACGTAGAAAAATAAATAAAATAAAAAAAAGCTATGTGTATAAATGTCAGTTTGCCAGAGTACATTGGCTTTCAATCCCCTGGGGCTAATTCCCAAAACCTGTAGTGCAGGTGTTGTAATTACAGCAGAACAGGAGGAACAAGGTTACTGAGAAAGCAAACTGCTTGCAATCCTCAGCATGGAGGGGAATTGAAAAGAAACAGTCTTTGATAGCTAAGGCTAGCCTCTGCTGGGATAGCAGAGGCAAGGGGGAGACCCCTCTGTGGTGACCCCCATATATGCATAGTTCTGTTAATGACTCACAGGTCTTGTAAGAGACACCAACCTCCTGTTGCCTTTTTCATGACAAACACAGGGGTGTTCCATGGACTCCGAGATGGACAGCAAGTGTCCCAATGAAAATTGCTCCTTGACTAAGTCTTGGAGAGTTTGTAATTTCTCCTCTGGTAAGGGCCACTGCTCAATCCAGACTGGATCATCTGACTTCCAGTCCAGATGAGGGGGAGCATATTCTGTAGTGACCCTCAGGATTGGGGATGCTTCTTGCTGAGATGATGGAGGTGTTTTGTCCCCAGTTAAATGGTCTGTCTGGGCATGGTTGCTCTCATTTGGAGTGGCAATAGCTACATCCAAAGCCTCCAAAATATCCGGCCCTAGCAGATTGATATTAGTGGGTGCTATTAATGGGTGAATCTGACCTGTTTCCATCAAGGTCTAAGCATTTTTAGTTGTGTAAGACTGTGAGGGCCCTCCTATTCCTAGAAGTTTAGGTCCTGGAAGCAAGGGCCAGTCAGGGGGCATTTCTTGCTGTTTTATAATGGTTCTGTCTGCCCCTGTATCTATCAAACATTCAAAAAAGACCTCCCCCCAATTTTAATCATCAGTGCAGGATGTGAGCCTTCTGAAATAGGCGCTGCCCAGAGGGTGTGCACTAACTCTTTTTACCCATTTTTTCCCTGGGCTAGGGGCTGCCCATCTAGGAGTTTAAAGGTGGCATTTTTTTCCCCATCTTTATCATAGTTTGAGCTGCAATCTTTCCTCCAATGATATCCTTTTTTACACCAGGGGCAGAGGACGAGTGGGGTGTGTTCAGAAGGCCCTCTGGAAGAGACTGGTGCTTTCAGGCACTGTCTTTTCCAATGACCTCTATCTCCACAGTTAAAACATTTGTGGTGAAAGCAGCTGCAAAGGCTTGAGCTAGGTAATTAGCTTTGTGGGAGTCTGTGCCCACGTCCTGAGTTGCCACTATCCATCTATCATAATGGCACACTTGTTTGCATTCTAAATTCATTCCCTCCCAAACAATATTTTTAAGGAGTATCTCTCTGGCTGCAAAGTTGGGGATCTTTCTCTCTAGGCTGCCTTTAGTTCTTAAGATAAGTTCAGCAGGGGTTCCTCAGGCTTTTGCCTAGGAAATAGTAAGGAAAAACTGGCCTGGGATTCAGTGGGTGGTGTAATTCAATCCCAGGCTGTAGGACACAAAGGTGGACCTGGTCAAAGTACCCTGGGGCTAGGCCAGACTGCTGTGTCCCTGTGCTAAAATCTCCTTCTCCAAAGAGCTGTTCATAACGCCCATCTATACTAGATTGCTCTTGATTTCTCTGAACCTGTTGGAGACATTCATCTCTGTACAGTGCTTCCCACTGTAAAAATAGTGGACCTGGAAGTGAAGATCTACAAATATCTCTCCAGTCCTGGGGAGTGTTAAGAGAAGCGCGAAAGCTCTAGAGAATGGACTTTGTCCATGGTGCCTGGACACCATCCTCTCTGACTGCTTGCCTGAGTTCTTTTAACTCACTTGCCTGGTACGGGTACCAGTTTAGAGGATGACCCTGAGTCAGAGCTAAATTAATGGGGAATGCCTGTAATTGAAGATCTGGGTTATCCCGAATCTGGCACAGTTTTTCTGTGGCAGAGATGAAAGAGGTTGAAAATGAAGGTGTTCCTGGCCCCTTGACAGGGAGTGGCTGATAATTAGGGGAAAGGTTAAGGCTAGCAGCTTGGATGTTTTTATTATCCTGTTCTATTTTTATTGGGTCTGGAGTTTGGGGGCTTTCAGAGGGAATTTTATTGGGGTTCTCGAGGGGAATTTTAGCAGGTTCTTGGGAGGAGGGTTCTACAATTTAATTTTTTTGTTTTCCTTTCCTGGCATGGTTTGGTGAGAAGGCCCTAAGCATTGTCTCACCATGGCTAGTAGTGGCAAGAACATGAGAGATGCCAGAGTATTTTCTCGATGTCTAGTGTTCTGTGCCACACACATCCAGGACTCTGAATTCCATAAGTCTGCAGGGGACATCCATGGGGCAATATTAAGAGTCTCACTCCAAAAGGAGGCAGCTTCCCACATGGAAATTTTAACTCCTCGACTCTTTAGGAGCATTTTTATTTTCTTAGCCTATGGGTATTTTTGTTACCCATGATGAAGATAGATAGGAAATGCTAGTGGTTAGGGAAGAACAGTTCAAATGCTAACCTCATGGTAAGAGATAATTCCATGGAGATGTGCCGAGCTGGCCGTATAGAGGACAGAGAGATAGGAAATGCTAGTGGTTATGGAAAGGGACAGTTCAAAAGACTAACCTCATGGGAAGAGAGAATTCCATGGAGATGTGCTGACCTGGCCATATAGAGGACAGAGACAAAGCCGATTCAAAGATTAATCTCTCATGGGAAAAGAGTTAAATTCCATGGAGATATACCATAGCTAGTCATGACTACCCTAGTTAGGGGGGTATCTCTTGTCTCTATGGTAGAACCCTCCAAGATTTCCCTCATGTGTGGGAAAGCAGGGGCTAAGAGAGAGCCCGAGAAATACCTTGTTCCTTCTTCCTTTGGTGGAGTCAAACTCCACGTTGGGCGCCAATTGTCATTGTTCAATGTCTTTGAGTCACGAGTGACCGCATTCCACACACTGTCCTTCCCTTCTTGGCTCAGCTCCAGGACTTGTCTCCTGCCTGCAGGCTGACAGTCTCTAGGCTTCGCTCCCGCAAGAAGTGGGGAGGGAAAACCACAGGAGATCACCTGTGGAAATGAACAGACACACACATGCGGAGAGCTGGGGAGGATAGGAACTCCTTTTATTTTCTGTCAGTGAGGTCTATATATTGAAGACTACTGTGCTCTGGGCAAGGAAGTGGGGAGCAGGTGGAAGGAAGGGGTGAGCCACCTTGGTTCTAATGGGGGGGGGCTTCAGAGCTCCAGTTTGTGCAACAAGTAACTAGAGGCGTGACATTTTGCTCAATGCCTCCAGGGAAGGAGCCTGGAACTTTGCAGAGGTAGGGCGAAGCAAGAATCATTGTAATATCCCAAATCTTCCTGCTACAGATAACTCTGAATGCCCATAGAGTTATCAGATAACTGGAGATCTTCTGGGACAGGTCTTACAAGTTCTCACTTCAAGCCACACACAAAGTTTCATTCCCACATGTGTGTTGCCACACTGGGGAGCTAACTCATGGCCTCCTGTGCTGGGCAAGCAATCAACCACTGAGATACGTCCTCAAGCCACTATTAAAAATACACATTTTTCTGGGCTTGGTGGCACACACACATTTAATCCTAGCACTTGGGAGGCAGAGACAGGCAGCTCTTTATGAGTTCAAGGCCAGCCTGGTCTACAGCAAGTTCCAGGACAGCTGGGGCTACAGGGAGACCCTGTCTCGAAAAAGACCAACCCCCCCCCCATTTTATAAAAATACATTCATTTTCTTGGATATTATTATAAGCATTCTTTAAAATTCTTTATTAGACATTTCATCCACTTCTGTTACTTTAGAATGTGTTGCTAAAGTGTCATTATGTTCTCCTGGAAGTTTCCTATCACTTTGTTTTGCTATTTTTTGTATTCATTTGCTGAGATTTGTGCGTTTGTCGGATCAGATTTTTCTACCATTTTAGTGAATGGCTTTTTTGCTTCTTTTTTGTTTTGGAGATGAGGCATTCTGTAGACCAAGCTGGCCTTGAACTAGTGCTCAAATGTGCTGTTTTCATTCCCCTCTGTTCCCCATAGAGTAGGATATTCATTGAGATTGGTTCAGAGTTACTCTTCAAGGCCATTTTGGGTGTGTGAGTTGACTATTGTTTAAGCCAATGTAGTAGACTGTTCATGAGAATGTGTAGGATTTTCTAACCCTTCTCAAGAGGCTCCTGGGGACTGGAAAGAGAGCTTAGGTAGAGAGATTTTCAAACATGAATTTGATCCTCAGAATCCATTACTGGGGTAGTAGAGACAGGTGGGTTCCTGGGACTCGCTGCCCAGCCAGCTTAGCCTACTTGGTGAATTCTAGGCCAATGAGAGACTATCTAACAAGTACAAAAAAGTGGATGGCCCCTGAGGAGCTGCACCTGATATTGTTCTTTACCCCCTCATACAAATGTACTACATGTACACACACATGTATACCTTCACCCACTTGAACACACACACACACGAAGAATCCTGGCTACAGTGGGGTGCTGGTGGTAGTGATGTTTCTACTGGGAGAGGATTTGAGATCATTTTTTAAAGCCAGGCTCCTGCGCAGCTTTCAGGGTCTTTTACGTGGGCTACTGTCCTGTGGGAATTGTAAGACTTTTCAGTGGTAAAAATGGCCAGCACCCACTGATAGCTTGCTGGGAGTTTCTCTTTCACTCTTACCCTACACAGGACAACCCATCTCCCCCTGGCTACAAGACCAGGAGGACAGATATAGGGGTATTTTGTTTCTCTTACCATCCTCTGTCCCAGATCTCTGAATCTTACAAGGTTCCAGTCTCCCTTGCTGACTTGCAGTATTCTTCCACTCTCATCCCCAAAATGTGGCTCTGCACATATTATTTTAGTTTTCTGGGAAAGTAGCAGGGTCCCAGGCACCTCTATTCAGTCATCTTGTGCCATCTAAAAACTATTTTATTTATTATTTTTATTTTGTGTGTATGAGTATATTGCCTGCATGTAGGTAGGTGGACCCATGTTGTGGAAACCCTGTGGATGTCAGAAGAGGGGTTGGATCCCTGGAACTGGAGGTACAGACGGTTGATAACCGCATGTAGGTGTTGGAAACCAAACGTGGGTCTTCTGCAAGTGCAGCCATCTCTCTTGAGCTATCTCTCCAGGCCCTCTCTAAAAGATCTTTTTTTTTTGTCTTTTTGAGACAGGGTCTCCCTGTAGCCCCAGCTGCCCTGGAACTTACTCTGTAGACCAGGCTGGCCTTGAACTCACAAAGATCCACCTGCCTCTGCCTCCCAAGTACTAGGATTAAAGGCATGTGCCACCATGCCCAGCCCTCTCTAAAAGATCTTAAGACACCACTTCTCTCTTTAGTTCACAGGTCTTCAGATTTCCAGAAACCATTCCTTAGAAGCTGTATCAGCACTGGCACTTTCGATAAGATGGTGAGGTATTGGTCTGTGAGGTGATGTGAATGGAATGATGCTTTTTAAAAATTTATTTTATTATGTGTATGCATGTACTGTCTGTGTATGAATGTACTGTCTGCATGTAGGTCTGTGCACCCATGTTGTGCAATGCCATGGAATCAGAAGAGGGCATGGGATTCCCCAGGTACTGGAGTTAAAGACGGTTCTCAGCTGCCATGTGGGTGCTGGGGATCGAAGCCTGGTCCTCTGCAAGAGCAGTCAGTGCTCTTAATTGTTAGGCCATCTCTCCAGCCCAGAGTGATGCTTTTAAAGCAAGGATGAGAATATTGGGACATGATCTGTTGTTGCCACAGTGCAAACTGGCAGGTTGCACTTTTTCCAAAGAATGATTTGCTTATAGTGTGAGCTTGCTACTTGTTTTCTCCAATCTAGGTTAGACTTAGTGATTTTATTGTAGCCAATAAAATATGACAAAACTGGGCTGGGAAAATTGGGCCTCCCAGCACCTGTATCCAGTTCTAGGCTAGCTGGGACTACAGGGAGATCCTGTCTCAAAAAAACAAACAATGCTGGGCATAGTGGCGTGTGCCTTTAATCCTAGCACTCAGGAGGCAGAGGCAGGCGTATCTTTGTGAGTTCAAGGCCAGCCTGGTCTACAGAGTGAGTTCCAGGACAGCTGGGGCTACAGGGAGACCCTGTCTC
The DNA here is from genome assembly GCA_009823505.1 of Rhizomys pruinosus. Classification (NCBI taxonomy): domain Eukaryota; kingdom Metazoa; phylum Chordata; class Mammalia; order Rodentia; family Spalacidae; genus Rhizomys; species Rhizomys pruinosus. The sequence goes on from VZQC01004444.1 coordinate 792,220, forward strand.
GAAAAGACAAAAAACAAAAAACAAACAACAAAACCAGCCCACAGAAGAAGAAGAAGAAGAAGAAGAAGAAGAAGAAGAAGAAGAAGAAGAAGAGGAGGAGGAGGAGGAGGAGGAGGAAGAAAGTGACAGAATTGTCACTATGTAATGTGGGAATGAAACTTTGTGTGTGGCTTGAAGCGAGAACTTGTAAGAACAGTCCTGGAAGATCTCCAGTTATCTGATATCTCTGTGGGCATTCAGAGTGATCTATAGCAGGAAGATTTGGGATATTACAATGATTTTTGCTTTGCCCTATCTCTGCAAAGTTCCAGGCTCCTTCCCTGAGGCATTGAGCAAAATATCACACCTCTAGTTACCTGTTGTACAAATCGGAGCTCTGTAGCACCCCCCTCATTAGAACCAAGGTGGCTCACTCCTCCCTTCCATCTGCTCCCCACTTCCTTGCCCAGAGCACAGTAGTCTTCAATATATAGACCTCACTGACAGAAAATAAATGGAGTTCCTATCCTCCCCGGCTCTCTGCGTGAGTGAGTTCATTTCCACGGGTGATCTCCTGCAGTTTTCCCTCTCCCCTTCTTGTGGGAGCGAAGCCTAGAGACTGTCAGCCTGCATGCAGGAGACAAGTCCTGGAGCTGAGCCAAGAAGGGAAGGACAGCCTGTGGAATGGGGTCACCCATGACACAAAGACATTGAACAATGATGATGTAACTTCATGGCTACCTGTGAAAAGACAGTATGCCTCTGCCTCTTTGAGAATGCTCACTCTGCAGACATCCCAGCTTACAGTCTAAGCTGTCACACAGTGTGAAGCCCATGACATCTATGGAGGCACCGATAGGAGCTCTGGTGTACAGACTTCAAGTTATTTCTAGCTCAGGTGTTGCACATTTCAGTGAGGAAGGATTCAGATGATACTTGAATCACTAGTGAGTCTCTCCCAGCTCAAGTCCTCGATACTGGAATACAAGGACTCCCACTGCGTCTCTTGTGAAGTACTGTCCTGCAGAATACTGGCACATACCACAGTGGTTGTTATTTTATGTCTCTATGTTAGCAATGAATAAACCAGAAAACCTGACCTTTGTGCACAGTATTCATAAGAATCATGTAATTTTCAAAGAACTAAAGCTGATCATCCATTGCTATTCTGTCCTCAGATAAAGAAACTGACCCTCACTGGGTTACATGACTTGCCTGAAGTTGTGTAACCCACAGGCAGCAGACACTGTAGACAGAGTGCACTGGAAGAGCTTCAATTGCTCTTGCATGGTGGGATCTTCCCCAGGGTTTTATTGCTGCAGATACAAAGCCCTGGTTTTGCTGGGTCTTTAACATGTAACTGCCACCAGGGCTGTCTGCAGAGTTGTCGTCATTGCTTGTTGGCAAACTTGTTCTTTTCTCAGTCTGTTGGGTTTTTTTCCTTGATTCTTTGTGGCGTCTCATTTTGCTGTTTACTTCCATTTTATCTTTTCAGCACTGTGTATAACAGTTTGTGTATCAGTTAAGTGTGAAGAATTAAAATAGCCTCTGGCATTTTGGAATCCACTCTCCAGACACTCCTCTCAGACTGGTGTTTATTGGGTACAGGCTCCTAAGAGAAGAAAAAAGGATCCTCTAAAAGACTGGCGGGTTTTCAAGGAGATCAGGATATGAACAGAAGCAGAACCCCTATCTACGGAGGAGGTTTCCAAGTCATCTCATCAGTTACCAGGGATTCCCAGGAGTACCATTTGGAAACTCTTTGATCACACTCCCATTAGAGATGAGCAAACTGAGCTCAAACAATGAAGTCATTTTCCTAGAATTTTTACATGGTCTTTTTGTCTCACTTAGCTCAGAAACAAAATCTCTAAGAATCAAAGTAAGTATATTTTTTTCTGTAAAAGTCTTATCTGTGGCAAGTTAATACTAAGGTCATTGACATTCAGAGTACATTTTCCCATCACAAATTTAGACTATGTAGATAGCAACATAAAACTGGAGAGTTGAGAGCACGTTTAAGGGATGGCCAATGGAGTGTGGACATTTTCTCAGGAGTGGTGATTTAAATGGGTAGAAAGGAGAGAAATCTATATAAGGACATACTCTGCAGAGGAAACGAAAGACATGTTATGAAGAAAGAGTACAGGAATTCAGACTTTTAAATCCAGGGCTGAGAAAGCAGTTGGAGAATGTTTACTAGGGTATGAAGAGGTTGACAAGCAGTCTTGTCCTTCTGTTACTGGCACAAGTTCAAGGACAGCCACTGTCAAGGGGTCAGATTCACTTTCTCAGTCAATTGAACTAAAAGGCAGGAAAAAAAAAAATCTCAGACCAATAGAAAGCAGCAAACAGACTTTTACTGAAAGATAATCACATCCATAAATGTAAATGGACCCCCCCACACACACACAGAGAGAGAGAGAGAGAGAGAGAGAGAGAGAGAGAGAGAGAGAGAGAGAATGATGAGGCTCTCCAAAGGTGGAGAGGAGAAACAGAATCCACTGTTCTCTAGAAGGGCCTGGGTTTTAATGGCTTTAGTGGTTTCTTTCTTCTCCTCTAATCTTGCATTGGTCAACTTGAAGAAAAGGCTCACAGATCACATCTCCAAGCTAAGATATCCAGGGCTAGGTTACACTAAGCGAGTCAGTTGAAGGGGCCTTGTTGGAGTTAAGAAATAAGGCCTTCCCGACAGAGACCAAGAAGCAGGAAGTGTTTCATCTTTATTATTCCTCAGTGACCCTGTCTGCTTATCAGAGATTTAGTCCCTTATACCTCTGAGGAGCTCAAAATAAGAGAGCCATTAATTTTTTTTTTTTTTTTTTTAGACAGGGTCTCCCTATAGCCCCAGCTGGCCTGGAACTCACTCTGTAGACCAGGCTGGCCTGGAACTCACAGAAATCCACCTGCCTCTGCCTCCTGAGTGCTAGGATTAAAGGTGTGCGGTACCACACCCAGCTTAAGGACGATTCTTAGCTGCCATGTGGGTGCTGGGAATCGAACCCAGGTCCTCTGCAAGAGCAGTTGGAGCTCTTAACTGCTGAGCCATCTCTCCAGCTCCAAGAGCCATTAATTTTAAAGCTGTGTTTTGGGCTTTTTTTTTTTCTGTTTGCAAGTCTTCACATTTAAGGTAAAGAAACAATTTAAACACAGGCTGATATCAGAACCCATATTCTTCAGCCTTCTAAAATAGACTGAAGTCTACAGGTCTCTGGGCCTCCAGGCCTTCGGTGCTACACTGGAAAGCTGAGGCACCCAGCCTGTGGACTGAGGACCTACCAGGCTCTCAGTCTCTCTGGTGTGCAGATAGCCATTGTTGGACTACTCAGCCCAAATTGTGTAAGCCAATCTAACAAATCCCTTTTAATAGATACTTGTTTTCTCAATTCTGTGCCTCCAGAGAAACCTGACTGATATAGGGTCTCATCTAAGGACACTAATCCCACTTATGAGGGCTCCATGCTCACAATTCAATTACATTCCAAAGGCCTCAAATCTTGTTACTATCATACTGTGCATCAGGATGTTAGCATATGAAATTTTGGGTAACACATTCAGTTTATGATACCATAAAAATGCCCATTCATGGGCCGTATGCCTGTGAATCTCTGGGTTAAATATGCATAAATTCTAATAATGGGTAAAGTTTTCTGCTGGAGTTGCACAGCTTGTGCACTGGCCCAGCCTGGAAAATGAATAAAACTGGAAAACATACTGAGCAAGGTAATCCAAACCAGAAAGACGTACACTGCATGATCTCTCATATTTGTGTATTCTAGCTCCAAATCTCCAGATGTGAGTATAGAACAGGAAGTGATTGCTGAAGCCAGGAAAGTAGGAAAGGACTATGGAGGGGTGTGGTGGAGGGAGAAAGTACTCCAGAGAGGCAGATAGTGAGGTGCGGGCATTATCAAGGGGGAAATGGGAAAAATGGGGGGCTTTGACTGCAGAAAGGGGGGAAATGAAATATAGAGGGAAAGCAAGGAAAGAGAGATTAATAGCATAAGGATGACTGAAAAAGTCATAGGGGAATGCATTATTTTATAAGCTTATTTAAAGTACATATATAGTGGACTGGAGAGATGGCCTAGCGGTTAAAAGCACCGACTCCTCTTGCAGAGGACCGGGGTTTGATCCCCAGCACCCACATAGCTGCTTTAACTCAAGTTCCAGGGGAATCCGATGCCCTCTTCTGACCTCCACGGCATTGCACAACACGGGTGCACAGACCTACATGCAGACAGTACATAATATATGACCAAGTTGCATATCTATACATGTATGCATATGCTTACATGTATAGATATGCAACTTGGTTACATATTTAAGTGGAGTTATACCACACAGAGTAATAATGGTCATCCCCTCCAAAAGCTATGTGCTATCTAATAAAAATCACAGTGGAAGGCATGGGAAGCTTCTCTTCCTATTGTTGGTCAAGATAATCCAAGAAACTCCCCAAACAGGATAGGTACTTCCATTGCCCTTGGTTGTTTCCCAGAACTTGAAGATAATATCCTATTGCTGAAGATACCATGTTCCCTGGAAACAGGACTTGGAGGAATCAAGCTAGAACTGACCTGAAAGTCCCCTCCCTGAGGACCAGCTCTCGTAGTATCATAAGGTGCTATGCAAGCTGCCAAGGGAGAAAAGCAATTAGTAGTCCCACCCAGCTGTACTGCCTACAAATCACAACAATGACTGGCTCAGCAATACGTCACTAATGGTGCAATAGTACTAGTTTTGTCTTGGGGATAACCAAGAGCTGTCTAATTGGGTTCAAAGCCCCACTCAATAGGAGGAAATCCATGTCTGCAAACCTAGACTCAAGAGGAGAACCTACTACTGCCATTTCACTAAACCAATGTAATTTCCTTCTATATTCTAAATCTTATCCTTAATCCCACAGAGAAGCATAGCTCCCACTCCTCATCAAAAAAGCTTTCTTTCAAACTTTTTTTTTTGGTTTTGTTTCTGATACAGGATCTTATGCTGCAGCCCTGGTGGCTTGGAACTCAATATTTGGACCAGGCTGGACTCAGACTCACAGAGATCCCTTGCCTCTTCCTCTAGAGTACTGGTATTAAATTCATATACCACTGCGTCCAAGAAGCTTCTTTGGGTAACAATTGGAGACTATTACAGAGATCTACAACTGGTCTGAATGTGGAGAATAAGTGACTGTGGAGTGACCAGCCACCTAAGCCTCAGGGAACATAGTGGAAGATGGGCAGGAAGACTGTAAGAGCCAGGGAACCCGGATGCTTGCTACTTGACAGCACCTTCCAGATGCACCGGAGAACCAGGTTGCGTGCTACCAGACAGCACCTTCCACACACGCCAGAGAAGCTGCACCCATGAAATCTCAACAGAACCAGGATGCTTGCTACTAGACAGCACCTTCCAGACATTCCAGAGAACCAGGATGCTTGCTACTAGACAGCACCTTCCAGACGTGCCAGAGAAGCTGCACCCATGAAATCTCAACAGTATGATTCCTTAAACAAGACCTGAATAATGACACTATCACCTGGCGTGCCAATGTGGATGTGGGGGTCCCACCTGTAGAGGAAGAGCTGTGCAGGCAGTTGATGGCTGCTGAGGAGAATCCATTTTCTCTGGGGATGAGAGGTTATCTAATGTCTAGTGGGCAGGCAGTCTTGCATGAACATACAAACAACACTAAATGAACTCAGTAAGCTGTGTTTGCATGCATACACAAACAAGCACACACACAGAGATATGTATGTTTAACAATAATGCGTAGATGGAGAAACTGGATCTGCCAAAGGAAGTTCTTGCTGCATCTTCCCATGACAGAAGGCAGGAAAGAATATCAAGAACATTAGAGAGAGACATGGCAACAGGGGCCAATCTCACCATTATAACAAGCCTACTCTTCCAAGAACAAGCCACTCTGTTGTTATATTAATTCTCATGAAAGAGAATTACCACCTAATAACATCATTTATTATTTTTATATTTTATTTATTTTTATTTTATATGTATGATTATATTGCCTGCATGTATATAAGTGCACCCATATTGTGCAATGCCTGAAGAGGTCAGAAGAGGGTGTTAAATCCCCTGGAACTGGAGCTATAGATAGTTGTTGGCTACCATGTGGGTGCTGGGACTCAAACTCAGATCTTCTGCAAGACGAGCCAGTGCTCTTAACTGCTGAACCATCTCACCAGGTTGATAACCTCATTTTTTGAAGACAGAGTTTCATTATATATGACATAGGACAGCTTAGAACTCATTATGCAGCTCTAGTTAGCCTCAAATCCACAATTTGCCTCAACTTCCCAAGTGCTGGGATTACATGTATACAGCCTTATGCCTTGTTTGCCTGGTAACTTCTTAAAGGTACTATCTCTTACTTTTGGCATTGAGGTTCAAGTTTCTGACACATGAACTTCAGGGGACACACTGAAACCACAGTAAACTATATCCAGCATATGCAGCCCTTAGGACAAGCTTAGACACACTATGGGAAGTAAAAAAAAAAAAGATGAATTTCTCAAATGAATGGACTGTTAATAGTTCTTTATGAGGGCTGAGGAAAGGTAGCTCCTCTTACTCTCCTTGGTTTCTCTACTCGAATTATTATAATTGTGCTGAGAGATTACTATTACTGTTCAACAAATATCCATCTCTGTTTCCCATCTTCTATGCTTTTAGGTGCATTCATGGGATTAATTCACACCAAAGCTTCTGAGTAGAAATGACACATCTCCTGTATTCAAAAGCAGTGAGGAGACAAGGATTTTTGGAGACCATCTTTAGGCTGCCTACCACTGAGACCTTAAGATATTCAGGAATGTGACTGAGACTTAGTTTACCTGTGTGATCTAGGATACACGAAGATGAATTTCAAGTTCTTTTGTTTTTTCAATTCTGTGAAATTATCTTCTTTTTTAAAATTCTTTCTTGCCTTTCTAGAATATCAGTTTTCTGCAAGAGTTGGGTTTGTATCTGTCTCTCACTCATTGTCATTTTCCTAGTGGATAACATAGCTACTGTCACATGGGAAGAGTCCTCAATGAGTAGAATGAATGAATTGAATGAAGTCTTCTGCCCAGAAGTCCTTAAGCCCTTAAGCTCTGGCTAGGGTCAACGCAGTGCCGAGCTTTGCAGTGCCACATTCTAAAAGGGCATGCTTAGGGAAGGGAGGTGAAAAGTCATGTTAAGGACACAGGCAGACAGCCTAGAAGCAGCTGAAAAAGGTGACAGCATGTAATATCATACAGGTTTGCTTTCTTAGGGACTCTGAAAGGGATGCAATTTACAGCTGCCCCAGAAGACTCAGCAGGAACACTGCTAATAGGGCCCTATAAATACTACCTGAGTCCCATTTAGAATATGTGTCAAGTTACTGTAACAGATACCACATAACAAGGGCTTAAACAAGATGGTCTGTCTCTAGTTTAAAGAAGTCTAGCCAAGGCAGGGGATGTAGCTCAGTTGGTAGAGTGCCTAGTGTGAGTGAGAATTCCTGCAAAAGCTGAAGGGACTGATGAGTGCGTCAATGATGTAAGAGGTTGGTGAGCTGCAAGTCCAGAGCTAGATTATCTTTGGACATATTTTGCTCCCTTCATAGCCATTTATTGCCCTCCCCTGCACATGACCTAACATCTTTTGTGACCATTGGGTAAATCCTTTGGGATGTATGAACAGACCCCTAGTTACCATGAACCAAAGGGCTAAGAATGTTGCCCAGATGGCACTTTCCTCACTTTGCTGTAACCATGTACTTGCCATACCCAATAATGTATTTGAAAATGTGTGATCGGGACTGGAGAGATGGCCTAGCGGTTAAGAGCACCGACGCTCTTGCAGAGGACCCGGGTTCGATCCCCAGCACCCACATGGCGGCTAAGAACCGTCTGTAACTCCAATTCCAGGAGAACTCCAGTTCCAGGGGAATCCGAGACCCTCTTCTGACCTCTGCGGCATTGCACGACATGGGTGCACAGACCTGCATGCAGACAGTACATTCATACACATACAAAGATAAATAATAATAAAAAAAATTAAAAAAAAAGAAAATGTGTGATCTTATGACTTTCTTTGTTCTGCTACTATAGAAAGTTTATGACACTGCTATGTCATTGGAACATGGTATTTGGAGAAATTTAAATCTGTGTTCCCCAGGATCACTCAGCTTGGCTCCAGAAGAAAGTGTCTCTTTTATTCCTTTGAGATGAGAGCTGTTTCCTTTGTTGACTCGAGCATACATGAGGTCCTGGGTTTCATCTCCAACACTGGAAAATGGTTTAGCTGATTGGCGGCCCAGAAAGAGTGGGTGGCTCTGCTTCATCTGATGGTCTAGGGATCTCGATTCCATGTTGTTGCTATGCCATCTTCCAGAGTGCTCTCCTCACGCTTGGGTTGGATGCCAACCATCATGCCTATATTCCCATCTCAGGAAAGAGGATAAGAAAGGCATCCTATCTAACTTAATTTTTCTTTTCTTTTCTTTTTGTGGTGCTGGGATTAAACCTAGGGCCTTGCATTTACTAGGCAAGCACCGTACCACTGAGCTACACTTCCAACTCTATAATTTTCTTTTTAGGTTATTAACTCAGAAGTGGCATATATCAGATAGGTTCCTATCTCATTGGAGAGAACTTGACTATATGTCTATGCCTACCTGCAAGAGGCTAGGATATATAATCTGTAGATAGCCATGTATTTCCCTGAACTTTGAGATTACTATTCTAAACAGAATAAAGATAGGTACTGGGCAACAATTGTTTCCTCCCAGTGAGCCAATTTGTCCAAGCTTTCATGTATGTGATTATATTATTATTATATTATTATCATAGATGTGTATCTGTGTGAATATATGTACAGACTTAAGTGTGGTGGCCTGAAAAATGCAAAAAGGACGTCAGATCTTTTCATTACTAAGTTGTTATATTTGTTTGAGTATGTAAGTGCATCTGTACCATGAAAGGGCCCTTGGAAGCCAGAAAAGGGCATGGGGTCCCCCTGAAACTGGAGTTATGGATGGTTGTTAGCTGGCATGTTGGTACTAGAAACCCAATTGGGGTTATTTTAATAGTGGCTAGTGTTCTTAACCATTGAGTCATCTCTCTGGAATCAAGGCTGTCCAATCTGTTGGAGCTAGAATTATAGGCTTTTATGAACTGCTCAAATGCGTTCTGGGATCTGAACTCTGGTCCTCAAAATAGAACAGCAAGTGCTCTTAACTACTGAGCTATCTCTCCATCCTATCTTATTATTATTTTTTACTTATTTTTTGAGCATCTGTGCATCTCATACAATGGTTCCCAAACAAACCCAGTCTCCTCCATGTCCCAACCCCCCATCAGAACTTATGCATCACAACATCCACACTAAGCCCTATCGAGTCAAGCTCTCAAACCCAGATGTCCTTCTGTGTAAATGGATCCGCTGGGGTACAGTCAGTACATCTAGGAATGTTCATTGTAATTTACACCCTCATTACAAACATTATATTTTATTTTGTAAATTGAATTTAGCTATGTTTCTATACTCGAAATTGTTTTAAACCTGGTTTCCTAAATCTAAAAATTAAAGACAACAAATAATGAATTAAGTATACAGTTCACATATTGTTAATTGGACATACAAGCTTGCCATATTTTGAGAGTTTACTAAGATGGTTTCCTTAAATCAGGGCAAGAGCTTTAAAATCTAATTATAGCTACTTAATTTTTATTGATACATAATCTTTGTACATATTCATGGGTTATATTATGGTAATTTGATATATGTACACAATGTATAATAATTAAATCAGGATGATGAGCATTTACTTCTCTATAAACCTTCATCATTTTATGTTGTAATGAGGTTAGTCCACCAGGGAAGACGACTGGGACACAGAAAATGCCAAAAGAAAGTCTTTATAGATGGCTGGTGACCACACTGAGCATTTGGACCCAAGTGCAGCCTCAAGCTGAGCTTAGGGTGAGGTTTTATATAGAAAGGCCAAATCCAGGAGTGAAAAGTTTAGTTCTCGTGCTTTGGACAGTGAGCCCCTGATAATTCCAATTCTGCAAAAGCAAGCCAAGCAGAAAGTACAGAAGCCATAAATCTTCAGTGACCATGAGGAACCAGGTGCATGTGGAGCTGTTCTCAAACCCACACCCTGATGTAGCTCAATTAGACTTTTCTATTCCCATCCTTTGAGTTAAGCTTTAACTACTGGCTTCAGCTGGGGCTTATAACATGGTATAGTTATGGTAAATCTGGAAGTGCCCCACCACAGTGTGCTGGAAATTTGGTATTCTTCTAGTCATTTTGAAATATATCATAAATTTAAATTTATTTTATTTTATTTATTATTTTTATTTTATGTGTATTAATCTATTGCCTGTATGTGGGTAGGTGAACCCATGTTTTGCAGTGCCCACAGAGGTCAGAAGAGGATGTCGGATCCCCTGGAACTGGAGTTACTGATGATTTTTAGCCACCATGTGGGTGCTGGGAATTGAACCCAGGTCTGTAGTTTGAGCTCTCCTGCACTCAGAGATGCAACTCCCATGCCTGTTGGATTAAAGGGAAAGGGGAAAAGGGAAAAGAAGCAGCTGCCTGTGGCTATCTTCGAACCTTATAGGCTAGTGGTTCATAAACTTTCTTGAGTTTACCAGTTAGCACCTAACACCTATACCAGACAGGGACCTACTGATTCCACTGCCGGACCTCTCAGACTGATGGTCGATCAGTGCTCCTGAGTCTATTTCCACCAGCACAGACACATCACTCTCACAAGCCACCTTGCTGCCGGCCCCGAGGCTGGACTTCACAGGTGGCACCAAATTGGTTCTCTCAGCCAAACTCCTGTTAGCACTCAACACTCAACACAAGCCTGATGAGCTTTAACTTACACATGCATGGAAATAACGAATCTGGAAATCTTGAAAGGGGAAATAGAGATTCAATTTATTGTATATAGCATATCCTCTATATAAACAGAATGATGTCAATTCTTTCAGCCAATCCTAGACCTCTGTATCACACCCCCTGTGTACATCACTCACTATTGTTCCACCCCATATCATATGCTTGGGTCACAAGTGAGTCACAAGTTGATATAAGCCATTCTCACCTAGGGGCAGAGTCAGGTGCAAATGACAGGCAGGCAATTTAAGAGAATGCAGCCACAGGTTGCCTGTCTCCACCTACACAGGTCCTCTACAAGAGCAGCTAGTGCTCTTAACTGCTGAGCCATTCTTCAACCCCTATAAATTCTTTGAACCAATACCCTGTGTGTTATAGAAATACCCTCAATTAGTTCCTCTCCCTGTGTTTGTATTCCTTGTTGATCTTCCTTCTAACCTTTCTCCCCTGCTCTTCCCAGTCTCTAGTGATGTTTTTCCATCCTTCTTCTATGATTGATGTACTAGCTTCTACAAATGGGCAAGAGCATGTGACATTTGTCTACATGTCTTATCTCACTTAATACAATGACCTCCAGTTCCATCCATGTTTTTATAAATGATAGGATTTCATTCTTTTTATATAATCAATTATGTATACTCATCATGTTTCCTCTGTTCATTCACTGCTAGGCATCTAGGTTGATGCTAAGTGGTGCTTCAGTAAAGAAGGGAGTGCATATACTTCCTTGGTGTAACTTCATCTCCTTTGGATAGATATGTAATAATGTAGTGGCTGGACTTCGTTAAAATTCTACTTTAGGTTTTTGAGAAATATCCATATTGTTTTCCATAATCCCTGTAGTAACTGACATTCCCACCCACAGTGTGGAAGAATTCTGATTTTCCACATTCTTACCAGTATTTGTTATTTTCTGTCTTGTTGACAATAGCCATTCTGACTGGGATGAGATGATATCTCATTGTGGTTTTAATTTGCATTTCTTCACTGATTAGTGCAATTTAGTCTGTTTTGATGTGCCTGGTGGCCATTTACACATCTTCTTGTTAGAAGTGTTTAATTCTTTAATATACTTTGTTTTGTTTTTTGTTTGTTTTTTTGTTTGTTTGTTTCTTGAGTGTTCATATTTTTGAGTTTCTCATGTATTCTGGGCATTAATGCCCTGTCAGATGAATAGTTTGTAAATATTTTCTCTCATTCCGTAGTTTGTCTTTTAATTCTGTTATTCCTTTTGCTATGCAGAAGCTTTTAGTTTGATAGAATCCCATTTGTCTGTGTTTGCTTTTGTTGGCTGTACTTTTTTTGGGGGGGGTTCCAGTTTTTTAAAAAAATCATTGCATGACAGCAATGTCTTGAAGTGTTTTCCCCATATTTTCTTGTAGTAATTTTATAGTTTTAAGTTTATATTTAGGTCTCTGATTCATTTTGAGTTGATTGCGGGATATGGGATGTGTGTGTGTGTGTGTGTGTGTGTGTGTGTGTGTGTGTTTGGTCTTTCTGAGACAGGGTCTCCCTGGAGCCCCAGCTGGCTTGGAACTCAATATGTAGATCAGGCTGGCCTTGAACTCACAGAGATCCACCTGCCTCTGCCTCCTGAGTGCTGGGATCAAAGGTCTGCACCACCACACTCAGTTGCCAACTATATTTTTAAAAAATATTTTATTATTTTTATTTTACATGTAGGAGTATTACATGTATGTAAGGGCACCCATGTGTGCAGTGCGGAGAGGCCCAAAGAGAGCTTCTGGGTCTGGAGTTACAGTTGCTAGCCACCATGTAAATGCTAGAAACTGAACCCTAGTCCTCTGCAAAAGCAGCCAGTGCTCTTTTGACAGGGTCTCCCTATAGCCCCAGCTGACCTGGAACCTGCTTTGTACACCAGGCTGGCCTTGGACTTGCAAAGATCTGCCTGCCTCTGCCTCCTTAGTGCTGGGATTAAAGGCCTGTGCCCCCATGCCCAGTTAACAGTGCTCTTAACCACTGAGCCGGCTCTCCAACCCTACCAGCACTATTAATTGAAGAGACAGTTATCTCCACTGAATGATCTTAGTTCTGGGATTTGTCATAGGTACTTGTAATTTTGGTGTTGGTAGGGCATGGATGAATTGTCCCTTGTGGTATCAGTTACAGTACTGGAGCTTTGAGATAGATGAGACCTTCCTTTGGTTCCCCAGGGCAAGCTTGTGTGGTGCTGGGGTGTCTGAAGGCCATGGGTTGGGCAGGAGACTGTCCCCAGCTCTGGCTTGTGAATGCTGGTGGTGTTGGGGTTAGGGCTGCTGGTAGCTGCATTTTTGGAGAGATGCGGCTTGAATGGGACCTGGTCTAGTTTGCAGGACATAAGGACACGCGATGCCAGGACTTCCTGTCAGTAGTTCCAGTCTGGGAGCTAGGAAGGAGACCTCCTTTAGTCACAAGGAAGTGCACGTGGTCAGAGGGATTGTTAGGTACAGGCAGAAGCGCTGGGAAGGGTGCCCGAGCCAACCAGTGGACAGGTGTGGGTGAGGCTGTGATTCTGCAACAGCGGCCTCGAAAACAAGATTGTACACTGAAGGGGAGACCTTCCCTGGTCCCTGTGATGTAAGCAAGAGGAGGCCTTGTGCTTATAGCAGTGGAAGCTACTGGTCTTCAGGTTGCAGGTTGGGGAGAGCCTATCTTCTGGCATGTGAGGAACACAGCAGTGTAATGCTTCTGGTATGAGCAGGGGCTGGTCAGCTCCTGAGGAAAGTTGGTACCCCAGATGAGTTCCGTCTTTGGAGTAGTGCAATCACCCTGCCTCCACCAAAATGGACATAGGCATATAAAGACTGAATTCTGCTGCAGTTTGGGCTCTAGCACCTTCACACATACCTTTTCCTGGTAATGTGAAGTCATTCATCCTCGAAGTTGGAGTTGAAATTATAGTTTGCTTTGTTCATTTCTAGGTTATAAAATCCAGCTGAGATGGGCTGGAGAGCTGGCTCATCAGTTAAGAGCTCAAACCAAACCCATCCAGCGATCCAGTCCTGAGATTCTTAGGCAAACTTTTGTTGGAGGTCCCCATGGCTGCACCCATCTTTTGGGCAAGGTTTTCTCCTGTATTTTTTGTTTTGTTTTTCATTTTCTTGGAGAAAAGCTTAATAAGGCATATAATGAACACAGTGAGAAAACACAGTTTTCTATTGCCTCTGGAGACCTAATAATTTTTTTCCCTGTGTTTTCCCTCTTAGAATTTTTTTGAGTAGAATGTAATAATTATATATCTTAATGAGTTACAATACAATATTTCTTTTTTTACTTTAATTTTCTTTTTTCTTTTTTTATTGTTATTAAATTTTTTCCATATATCATTTTTCAATCCAATTTAGAGTCATTTCTCTTTCCATGTCCCCCACCCCACCTGAGTTCATGTACTCTGCCGTACATGTCTTGCATATCTTTCTGAATCATTCCAGATATTTTTTTTTCAAAGCAGAGGCTTATTGTTTTGGGGAGAACTTCACTGCTTCAGTCTTTTTTTTCCCTCAGTTCTTTTGTTGTTCTCTCCAACTTGTATTGCATATATATATATATATATATATATATATATATATATACATATATACACATGCATAAATATATATACATGCATACATACATATCACCAAATTGGAGGATTTTCTTTTTTCTTTTTCCTTTTTTTTTGGGGGGGGGCTAAAAGATGTCATGTTTTCCTTAAGGAAGTGTTTGAAGGCTCCTCCTTGGCAAGCCCAAACAACCATCAATCTTGCCCTTGTGCTCCACACTGGGGTCTTTTCTTCCTATGGTCACCCAAATGAGGTCCAGTAAGCACCATGTCCTGTCTTGATCTTCCTGTACTGGCCTCCATGATATAGCCTGAGTAGTCTCCAACAATGGCAGTCTATACTCTGAAGAGGCTGAAATCCCAGTAGCTGCTCAGTCAACAAACTGGATATCTCAGCAGTCCCCATCAGGCATTGAAGATGTGGAGGATTCTTGGAGAAACAAGAGTCTTCAGTCCATATCAGAGGGTTAAAAAGCTGTGTCTTGTGCCGGGTGTGGTGGTGCATGCCTTTAATCCTAGCACTTGGGAGGCAGAGGCAGGCGGATCTCTGTGAATTCAAGGCCCACTTGGTCTACATAGGGAGCTCCAGGCCAGCTGGGACTAAAGGGAGACCCTGTCTCAAAAAAAAAAGACAAAAAAAAAAAAAAATGCTGTGTCTCACTGGGCATGGTGGTGCATGCCTTTAATCCTAGCACTTGGGAGACAGAGGTAGGTGGATCTTTGTGAGTTCAAGGCCAGCCTGGTCTATAGAGTGAATTCCAAGACAGCTGGGGCTACAGGGAGACCCTGTCTCGAAAAGACCAAAAACAAAACCAAAAACAACAACAAAAAAAACCCCCAAAAAACTGTGTCTCATGTCTTTGAACAATGGCAAAAGCAGCCACAGAGTAGATGCACTTGCCAATAAAAATTGAAGACAGGCAAAACAACAGTACTCTCTTTTTTTTTTTAAATCTTTTTGTCTTCTTACAAAGATCTCAAGTTTTATATCTGAAGTACAGTTTCTCAGCCCATACTGATTATTTCTGGTTATACTTTCCTTTTGGATGCTGAAGGCAGCACAGTTAGCCCAGATTAACCAAGGTTTTTGTTTTCTCAAGGTCAGTTGAGGATCTGGTCCTCAGGGGTTACTCAGGATTTTTTTTGGGGGGGAGCACTTGGCTCCTTTTAGCTTTTCATTTACCAGTTCTATCCATTCAAGGACAAAATCAGGTCTTACTAGACCAGGCTTCCCTTTTTGAAGCATGAGCAGACTTTCCTCTTTATAGACTGGACACTGGCTAAAGTCCTATTAGTGGACCTCCAAGACCTCCCTACACAGGAAGACTGGTGACTCTCATTTGCAGGACATTTCAAGAGATGCCCCCATGCATAGTCCACTAAGACCTAGTTGACCTCTGAGGGCAAGGAACAGTTATCCCTTAGGTCCCTTGGCCAAATTGGTATGGGTGTTAAGTATGGTCGTTAAGCACCAAGAAAGGCTAAGTTACAACAGCCTGACACATAGCACCTATACTAAAATTATGTCTTCTCAAAACAAACTGTTATTTCCATATCATATTTCTTGATTCACATTTTTCCATTTTAATTTTATATTACTTGAAAATATGCATACATACCCACCATCATATACCAAAAATCCAATGTATGAAAATAAATGGTAGGTTAATTCTAGAACCTGTCTAGGAATTCACAATATAAGAACACAGTGGTTTTCAGATCACAAGGAATATAACATTAATATTGCTCAGTTTGCCTTACAACTAGGTACTTGGTGCTAGCATCCACAGATGAGGGATAACATTCATCTTTTGTGTTTCTGGGACTGTGTTACTTCACATAACATAATATCTTCTAGTTCCATCACCTGAAAATTTCATGATGCCATCTTTCTTTACCACTGCATAGAACTCCATTGTGTAGCTGTACCACATTTTCTCTAGACATTCTTTGGTTCAGGGCACTTGGGTTAGTTCCAGCTGCAATAAACATGGCTGTACCCAGAAGTGGTAAGGCTGGGTCAGGTGGTAGGCTCATTTTCAGTCTTTTCAGGGTTCTCCACACTGCTTTCTATAGTGGTTGTATGAGTTTACATTCCCACCAGCAATGGATGAGTGTTCCCCTTTCCTCACAACCTCTCTAGCATTCGGTATCATTTATTTTCTTGATCCTAGCCAGTCTTATTGGAGTGAGATGATATCTTGAAGTTGTTTTAATTTGCATTTCCTTAATTATTAGTGATGTTGAACATTTTTAAGATGTTTCTCGGGGGCTGGAGAGATAGCCTAGCGGTTAAGAGCACCGACGCTCTTGCAGAGGACCCGGGTTCGATCCCCAGCACCCACATGGCGGCTAAGAACCGTCTGTAACTCCAATTCCAGGAGAACTCCAGTTCCAGGGGAATCCGAGACCCTCTTCTGACCTCCGCCGGCGTTGCACGACACGGGTGCACAGACCTACAAGCAGAAAATACATCAAACACAAAAAAAAAAAAAAAACTTTTTTAAAAAAAAAAAAAAAAAAAAAAAAAGATGTTTCTCAGCCATCTTTATCTTCCTCATTTGTGAAGTCTCTATTCAGCTCTTTACTCCATCTTTTGAGTGAGTCATTTGTTTTCTTCTTTGCTTTTTGAGTAGTTTATATATTCTGGCAGTTAATTTTCTGTCAGATGTATCAGCAGTGAAGATTTCCTCCCACTCTGTGGTTTTTCTCTTCACTTCCTTAATTGTTTCTTTTGCTGTACAGAAAGTTTTGAGTTTAATAAGGTCTCACTTGTCAATTGTCAACCTTATTTCCTGCGCAGCTGCTGTCTGATTTAGAAAGTCTTTTCCTATGCCTATGTCTTGTAGGTTGCTGCCAAATTTTTCTTCTATCACCTTCAGAATTTTGGGTTTCACAATGAGGTCTTTGATCCATTTGGAGTTGATTTTTGTACAGGGTGAGAGGTAAAGGTTTAATTTCATTCTTCTACAAGTGATGATCCAGTTTTGCCAACACCATTTGCTGAAGATTTCTGTCTTTCCTCCACTGAGTCTTTTTGGCCCCCTTGTCAAATATGAGGCATCTGAAATTGTATGTGCTCAAGCTTGGATCTTCAGTTTTGTACCATTGGTCTACAGGTCTGGTTTTGTGCCAGTACCAGGCTGTTTTTATGACTATAGCCCTATAGTATAGTTTGAAGTCTGGTACAGAGATCCTCCTGTATTGCTCTTTTCACTCAGGGTTGCTTTGGCTATTTGGGATCTTTTGTTTTTCCATATGAGTTTAAGGATTTTTTTTCCAAGCCTGTGAAGAAACTCTTGGGGGGTTTTAATTGGGATTGGATTGAACCTGTATATTAATTAGGGTAGAATGGACATTTTTACTATGTTATTTTTTTATAATCCATGAGAATCTTTCTGATGTCTTCTTCAACCTCCTTCAGGGGTTTATAATTTTTGTTGTAGAAATCTTTGGCGCCCTTGGATAGGCACCAAAATACCTTGTTCCTAGGTATTTTATTGTTTTTGAACCTATTGTGATTGGGAAGGTCTCCTTGTATTCCTTCTTCAGTTGCTTGTTGTTGGTGTAAAGAAAGGCTACTGATTTTTCTAGGCTAATTTTGTATCCTGCCACTTTACTGAAACTTAATCATTTCTAGGAGTTTTCTGGTGGAGTTTTTAGCATCCCTATGTGAACTGTCATATCATCTGCAAAAAGGGATAACTTGACTTCCTCTTTTCCAATTAGTACTCCTTTAATTTCCTTCTCTTGCCTTATTGCCCTAGCAAGTGTTTCAAGCACTATATTGAAGAGGAGTGGTGACAGGAGCAGCCTTGCCAAGCTCCTACATTTAAGAGGAATCCTTCTGACTTTTCTCCATTTAGGATGATGTTGGTTGTGGGTTTCTTGTATATGGTTTTGATTACATTGAGGAATGATCCCACCAGTCCAATTCCCTCTAGGACTTTAAGCATGAAGGGATGCTGAATTTTGTTGGGTTTTTCTACATCAATTGAGATGATGGCATGGTGTTTGTCTTTCAGTCCATTTATGTGTTTTATGATCCTTACTGATTTTCATATGTTGAACCAACCATCCCTGCATCTCTGGTATGAATCCAGCTGGGTCATGATGGATGATCTTATTGATGTAGGTCTGTATGCAGTTTGCAAGTATTTTGTTGAGAATTTTTGCATCTGAGTTCATTAATGAAATGGGTTTATAGTTCTCCTTTTTGGTTGTATCTTTGCCTGGTTTTGGTATTAGAGTGATGCTAGCTTCATAGAGGGAATTTGGGAGATTTCCCTCTGCTTGAATCCTTCTGAACAATTTGAGTAATAATGGTTGTAAGTCTTTTTGAAATGTTTTATAGAATTCTGCTGTGAAACCATCTGGGCCTGGGCTTTTTTAAGTTGGGAGGTTTCTTATTACATTTTCAATTTCTTCACTTCAAAAACCTATACTCTACTAAGTTTGAAAACCTAAGAGAAATGGATGAATATCTGAAATCCTGGGAATCACTAAAGCTTAACCAAGAAGAGATCCACAGGTCTGTTTAAGCTGTGGATCTCTTCTTGGTTAAGCTTTGGTGATTCCCAGGATTTCAGATATTCTTCCATTTCTCTTAGGTTTTCAAACTTAGTAGAGTATAGGTTTTTAAAGTATTCCCATATGACTGTCCAGGTCTTTTTGTTGTCTTTTGTGATGTTTCCCTTTCATCACAAATTCTATTGATTTGGAGATGCTCTTCCTTTCTTTTGGTTAACTGGGGTAGTGGTCTGTCCATCTTGTTTATACTCTCAAAAAAACAACTTTTGGATTCATTTTTTTGTATTGTTTTCTTTGTTTCTATTTCATTGATTTCTGTTCTGATTTTTGTTAATTTTTCCTGTCTCTTGTATTTAGGGTTCATTTGTTCTTGTCTCTCAAGTGTTTTTAGCTGCAGTGTTAGATCGTTTATTTGTGCTCTTTCTGCTTTTTTTTTTTTTCTAATGTAGGCACCCAGGGCTATAAACTTCCCTCTTAGAAATGATTTTAATGTATGCCATAGGTTTTGTTGTGTTGTACTGTCATTGTCATTTAGTTCCAGGAATGCATTTATTTCTTTCTATTTCTTCTTTGACCCATTCATTATTCAGGAGTGTGTTGTTTATTCTCCATGTGTTCTTGTAGTTAGTAGGGCTTAACCTGTTGTTGATATTGAGCTTTATTGGACTGTGGTCTAATAGAAATTATTTCAATCTTTTTGTATTTGTTGAGGTTTTTCTGTGTCCCAGTGTGTGGTTGATTTTGGCAAATGTTCCATGGGGTGCTGAGTAGAAAGTGTATTCTCTGGTATTTGGGTGGAATATTCAGTAGACGTCTGTGAGGTCTGTTTGGTGTATTATATCATTCAGTTCAGATGTCTGTTTATTCATTGTCTGGTTGATTTGTCCAAAGGGCTCAGTGGGGTATTGAAGTTCCATACTATGAGTGTACTGGGGTTAATCTGTGCCTTAAGGTCCTGGAGAATTGTCTTTATGAAGTTTGGTGCACCAGAGTTTGGTGCATATATATTCATGATTGTGAAATCTTCATGGTCAATTGTTCCTTTGATAAAGATGTAATGGCCCGCTTTATCTCTTCTGATTACTTTTACTTTGAAGTCTATTTTGTCTGATATTAAAATAGCAACACCTGCTTTCTTTTTGGTAAATATGAATTAATCGAATATACATCCGTGTCCCTCTCCCACCCCTCCCAACCCTCCTGATTCACCATTTCAGTCAGTTTTCTGATGCAGTCTTTCTGTTGTTGTTCTTTTAATATGCATCCCTCTCCACAAGAAACATTTATAACTGGGTTATTGACGCTAACATCCACATATGAGGGATACCATTCGTCGTTTGTTTTTCTGGGACTGTGTTACTTCACTTAATATAATGTCTTCTAGCTCCATCCATTTACCTGCGAAGTTCATGATGTTGTCTTTCTTTACTGCTGTATAGAACTCCATTGTATAGAAATAAAAGGGAGACTCCAGAATGAGCCACCAACCCCTTGAAGAGAGAACTTGCACAGTACCAAGAATTTGATGTGTCACCCCAAAGATTTTCTATCTCCTACCCTTCTGAGGCCCAGGGACTCTCTTGGAAGAGGTGGGGCAAAAGAAGGGGGGTGGAGAGTGGGATGGATTCTTTCTTCTTTGAAACACCTGGCAGACTCTGTACTCAGGAAGGAGCCTGGGGCAGCACTGGGCCCATTACATGTGTGTGCCAATGATCCTGCAGAAGGCGCCCGAGATTATGTGTACGCCAGTGGTCCTGCAGAAGGTGCCCGAGATAACATGCGTGTGCCAATGGTCCTGCAGAAGGCGCGCGAGATTACACGTGTGTGCCAATGGTCTTGCTGAAGGCGCACGAGATTACATGTGTGTGCCAATTGCCCTGCAGAAGGCACGCGAGATTACATGTGTGCGCCAATGGTCCTGCAGAAGGCCCGTGAGATTACATGTGTGTGCCAATGATCCTGCAGAAGGCGCGCGAGATTACGCGTGTGCGCCAACGGTCCTGCCGAAGGAGTGCGAGATTATGCGTGTGTGCCAACGGTCCTGCAGAAGGCGCGCGAGACTAAGCGTGTGCGCCAATGGTCCTGCAGAAGGCGCACGAAATTTTGGAACTCTGGATCTTTGGGGGGCAGGGAATATATAAAAAGGGTCCACCACCTGAGTATCGCTCTCTTGCTCCGTTTTGACCAGCATGAGGAGCCGAGGGCACAGGGTTCGCTCAGGAACTCCAGGAGGCCATGTTAAACCAGGGACCCGGCTGTGTGCCTGGCTTAAGAGAGTGTGTGTTTCTTTGCCATTATTTTGTAAGCAAGTCCATTAAAATTCTCTCTTTAAAAAAAAAAAAAAGAAAAAGAACTCTATTGTGTACATGTACCACATTTTCTCTATCCACTCGTCAGTTGAGGGGCATTTGGGTTGGTTCCAGCTTTTTGCTATTGTGAACAGAGCTGCAATAAATATAGCTGTGCATGTATTTCTGCAGTAATATGAGTCTTGTGGGTATATACCCAGGAGTGGTATGATTGGGTCAAATGGCAAGCTCATTTTGAGTCTTCTAAGGGTTCTCCACACTGCTTTCCATAATGGCTGTACAAGTTTACATTCCCACAAGCAATGGATTTTAGGACTTTAAACATGAAGGGATGCTGGATTTTGTCAAAGGTTTTCTCTGCGTCAATTGAGATGATGGTGTGATTTTTGTCTTTCATTTATATGTTTGATGATATTTATTGATTTTCATATGTTGAACCGTCCCGGCATCTCTGATATGAATCCCACTTGGTCATGATGGATCATCTTCTTGATGTGGGTCTGTATGCAATTTGCCAGTATCCTGTTTAGAATTTTGGCATCTGTGTTCATTAGGGAGATGCGTCTATAGTTCTCCTTTTTGGTTGTATCTTTACCTGGTTTTGGTAATAGCGTGATGCTGGCTTCATAGAAGGAATCTGGGAGAACTCTCTCCATTTGTATCCATGTAAGCAACTTGAGTAGTAATGGTTGTCTTTTTGAAATATTTTATAGAATTCTGCCATGAAACCATCTGGGCCTAGGCATTTTTTGGTTGGGAGGCTACTTATTACATCTTCAATTTCTTCCTGTATTATTGGTCTATTTAGGCTGTTGATCTCTTCTTGGTTGAGCTTTGGTGATTCCCAGGATTTCAGATATTCATCCATTTCTTCTAGGTTTTCAAACGTAGTAGAGTATAGGTTTTTGAAGTATTCCCTTATGATTGTCTGGATCTTTTCATTGTCTGTTGTGAAATTTCCCCTTTCATCACAGATTCTATTGATCTGGAGTTGTTCCCTCTTTCTTTTGGTTAACTGGGCTAGAGGTCTGTCTATCTTGTTTATTCTGTCAAAGAACCAGCTTTTGGATTAATTGATTTTTTTTGTATGGGTTTCTTTGTTTCTATTTCATTAATCTCTGCTCTGATTTTTGTTATTTCTTCTTGTCTGCTATGTTTAGGGTTCATTTGTTGTTGTCTCTCAAGTATTTTTAGCTGCAGTGTTAGATCAGTAACTTGTGCTCTTTCTGTTTTTTGTTTAATGTAGGCACTTAGAGCTATAAACTTCCCTCTTAGGACTGCTTTTAAAGTGTCCCATAGGTTTTACTGTGTTGTATTATCGTTGTCATTCAGTTCCAGGAATGTTTTTATTTCTTTATTTCTTCCTTGACCCATTCATTATTCAGGAGAGTGTTGTTTAGTCTCCATGCGTTCTTGTAGGTTGTAGGGTTTATCCTGGTGTTGATATTGAGTTTTATTGCACCGTGGTCTGATAGAATGCATGAGATTATTTCAGTCTTTTTGTATTTGTTGAATTTTTCCCTGTGTTCCAGTATATGTTCTATTTTGGAGAATGTTCCGTGGGGTGCTGAGTAGAAAGTGTATTCTCTGGTGTTTGGGTGAAATATTCGATAGATGTCTGTGAGGTCCATTTGATGTATTGTATCATTCAGTTCAGGTATTTCTCTGTTTATTCTTTGTTCTGTTGATCTGTCTAAGGGACTTAATGGGGTATTGAAGTCCCCTACTATTAGTGTGTTGGGGTTAATCTGTGCTTTGAGATCTTGAAGTTTGGTGCACCAGCGTTTGGTTCGTATATATTCATTATTGTGAGATCTTCATCGTTAATTGTTCCTTTAATAAAGATGTAATGGCCCTCTTTGTCCCTTTTGATTTCTTTTGCTTTGAAGTCTATTTTATCTGATATTAGAATAGCCACACCTGCTTTCTTTTTGGAACCATTTGCTTGGAATACTTTCTTCCATCCCTTCACCTTAAGTTGTTGCCTATCCTTGAAATTGAGATGGGTTTCTTGTAGACAGCATATAGATGAGTTTTGTTTCCTAATCCATTCTCCCAGTCTATGCCTTTTGATTGTGGAGTTTGGATGTTGCTTCCTTTCACTTTATTATCATTTGGACTTCTAGCCTCTGATTTTACTCCTATGGTTATGTTTTTATTAGTTTCTTTTCCTAGGTGTTTGAGGATTGTTGCTCCTCTCTTCTGCCCTTTGAATTACTTCAAGTATTTTATGAAGAGTTGGTTTTCTTTTTTTTTATTTTATTTATTTTCTATGTGTATGAATGCACTGTCTGCATGTAGGTCTGTGCACCCGTGTTGTGCAATGCTGCAGAGGTCAGAAGAGGGTCTCTGATTCCCCTGGAACTGGAGCTCTCCCGGAACTGGAGTTACAGACGGTTCTCAGCCACCATGTGGGTGCTAGGGATCGAACCCAGGTCCTCTGCAAAAGCAGTCGGCACTCTTAACTGCTAGGTCATCTCTCCAGCCGGAAGAGTTTGTTTTCCAGACATGTATTCTATCATCTTGTTTATGTCATGGAAGATTTTTCTCTCTCCTTTAACTATAGTTGACATTTTTGCTGTGTAAAGTATTCTGGGCTGGCATCCATAGTCCTTTAACACTGGGAATGCTTTGCTCCATGTTCTTGTTGCTTTCATGGTTTGTGCTGAGAAGTCAGTTGTAATTCTAATGGGTTTCCCTTTGTATGTGACTTGTTTTTCTTTTGTAGCCTTTAGTATTTTGTCTTTGTTTTGGGCATCTAGCATTTTAACTATGATATGGCATGGGGAGTTTCTTTTCTGATCTTGTCTATTTGGAGTCCTATGTGCTTCTTGTATTTGTATGGGTTTGTCTATTTTTAGTTTGGGGAAATTTTCATCTATTATTCTGTTGAAGATCTGATCCATACTATTCTCTTGGGATTCTTCTCCTTCCTCTACTCCTATGATGTGGAGGTTTGATCTTTTCATAGTGTCCCATATTTCCTGGTTGTTCCACTTTTGTGTATTTTTAAATTTTTCATAATCTTTATTTGAGCTTTTTAGTTGCTCTGTGTTATCTTCCAGATCTGATATTCTTTGTTCTGCTTCCTCCATTCTACTTCTGAGGCTTTTTCCTTTCCTTTCTTCTTGATTGGATGAGTGTTCTAATTCCTTTTTCATTTCATCCTGTGTTTTCTTTAGTATTTCCATTTCCTTTTTGAGCTTCTCAGTCTCTTCTTGGTGCTCCCTACTTCGTTGGTTGGCTTCCTTTTTCAGTGTTTCTACTTCCTTTCGGAGTTTGTTTTTTTCTCCCTCTAGTTCTTTCTGGAGTTTGTCAATCTGTTCCTTTAGTTCTTTCTGAAGTTTGTCATTGTTTCCCTCTAGGTCCTTTTTGAGTTTTTCATTCTCTCTCTTTAGTTCTCTGAATTCTTCTTTATTTTCTTTAATTTCTCTGCATAGGTCTGCAATTATTCCTCTAAGATCTGTTCCTTGGGTCACCTCCAAGGGGATCCCATTGTAGCTATCTCCTACAAGTTTGGTAGAGCCTGGCGTGGGATTATCCTGTGCCTTTCCCATGTTGTCCCTTCGTCGTGTCCTTGGCATGTGGGTTTCCCTTTTGCAATTCAAATCACAAATGTCTTTTCACTATGTTAGCAGATGCTTATGGTTTTGCTTGCCTCCTTCTGATGGTTTTTTTTTTTTCTTTCCTCCTCCTTGTTTATGGAGTATTGACTTGTCTAGGTTTCAGGCTTTCAATTTTGTTTATATATTGGATATTGGAAGCCTAAGTCAATCTTTGCTTCCTGTTCTGAAGGTTCTCCAAAAAAGTCAAGTTGGATACTCTCTCACCAATTCCCATTGGTGATGGGGGGATTTGCCTGACCTAGCCCGCACTGGTACCTGCCTGAGTGACTTCCGGGTTCCTGTGCATCAGGAGCTGACCTGCCTGCCCAAAGCCACAGAGGCACCAAACCCAAACCCAGCCCGCTGGTCACCGGTTGCAAAGGCGAAGGTGGGCCCCGCCCTGACGGCCACCCCTACAAAAGGGTTCAGAGTTGGGACCCTTTTCCAGCAGCCCAGGAGACAATCTACCCTGAAATTTACCTGTCTGGAGTGACTTCTGGGTTCCTGTGCCTCAGGGGCAGGCCTGAACAAAGCCACAGAGGCACCAAACCCAAACCCAGCCCGCTGGTCACCGGTTGCAAAGGCGAAGGTGGGCCCCGCCCTGACGGCCACCCCTACAAAAGGGTTCAGAGTTGGGACCCTTTTCCAGCAGCCCAGGAGACAATCTACCCTGAAATTTACCTGTCTGGAGTGACTTCCGGGTTCCTATGCCTCAGGAGCCAGGCCTGCCAGTATTTCCACTTTCTTTTGGAGCTTTTCAATCTCTTCCTGTAGTTCCTTGCTTCGCTGGTTGGTTTTCTTTTTTATTTCAGCATGGGATCTTCTCAGTGTTCCCACTTCCTTCTGGAGTGTCCTTCTCTCCCTCTCGGTCCTTCTGGAGTTTTTCATTCTCTCTCCTTAGCTCTCTGGCTTGTTCTTTATATTCTATGATTTTTTTTTTTTTAGTATGTCTGCAATTTTTCTTCTAAGATCTGTGTCCTGGGTTACCTCTAGGGCGATCTCATTGTAGCCATCTTCTATAGGGTTGGTAGAGTTTGGTGTGGAATTATTCTGTGCTTTTCTCATGTAGTTCTTTTGTTGTGCTTTTTTTTTTTTGGCCTTTTGAGACAGGGTCTACCTTTAGTCCCAACTGGCCTGGAGCTCGCTATGTAGACCAGGCTGGCCTTGAACTCACTGAGACCCGCCTGCCTCTACCTCCCAAGTGCTAGGATTAAAGGTGTGTGCCACCATGCCTGGCTTGTTGTGCTTTTGGCATGTGGCTTTTTTTTTTTATTCTGATGTGAATCTCAAATGTTTCTTCACTGTGTTGAAGGCTTGCTTTGCTTGCTTCCTTCAGATGCATTCATTGTTTTTGTCGTTTTCTCCTTGTTTATGGACTGTTGACTTCTCTAGGTTTCGGGCTTTCAATTTTGGTTATATATTGGAAGTCTAACTCACTCTTCCCTTTTTGTTCTGAAGGTTCTCCAAAAACCTGGTAGATAACAATTGGGTTGGTTCCCTGCTGAGTAATGTCCTCACTCTGCTTCCTGCCAGCCGGTTCCTCTAAGTTGTTTGTAGGGGTTGGTCACTTAGCCCAGGCCCGGTACTCTGCTTCAGGTGGTCCAGCAAAATCCCCTGATCTAAGCTCTGAACACAGTGGCAACAAGCAGGCCCACCTGTTTTTTGTTGTTGTTTTTTTGTTTTTTTTTTTTGTTTTTGTTTTTTTTTTGGTCTTTTGAGACAGGGTCTCCCTCTTTTGTACTGGCTAGCAGAGCACCTCCGCCCCCACAGCCACACAAAGTAATGATTCAATTATCTAACAATCAGTCTGGCTGAAGCGCCCGGCCCCTACCTGTGCTTCAGGTGGTCTGGCAAAATCCCCCCCACCTTCTAAGCTCTGAGTACTCAAGTTCCTTCTTTTGGGGGGGTCTTCTTGATACAGGGTCCCCAGCTGGCCTGGAGCTCACTATGTAAACCAGGCTGGCCTTGAACTCACAGAGATCCACCTGTCTCTGCCTCCTGAGTGCTGGGATTAAAGGCATGTACCACCACACCGGCTTGTATTTTCCTTTTTAATCTTTGTACCTATTGCCTGTCAAAAATGTGCACAATTATAATTGCTATTTTTTTAAGTGGTGCTTCAAGATGATAGCTTTTACCTATAGAACAGATAAAACTGAACTATCAATGGACCCCAGGTAATCTTGTCCTGAGACTGTTTCTTCTAAACCTCAGTGTTGTTCAAATGTGGCTAAGAGGGCTTTGGTGCTAACTCTGCCCCTGTCATCAACCATTTCACCTCCATGGTGAAGTCAGACTAACAGCCAGGTCAACTCTGTCCTGGCACTGAAAGACAATCAAACCTAAGCAATGTTTTCAGAGAACCAAAGGGGGTGAGTAAAGAAATGTGAACACTTAGAATTTAAATGGAGTCAGTTGTGTTAACCCTGCCAAAAAGTAAATAAGGCCAGGAAATTATGATTTTTTAGTAATATACCTATCACGAAAGACCTGTCCATGCTCCAAATCTCCACAGAGGCCACAGAGGCTTGCACAGAAAGTAGTTCTAATCATTCCTTGGCCTGTTAAGATCAAATGTAGTATCTGTTCTAAAAAGAAAGCAATTCTACAAGTGCGTAGCTCAGCAACTGTTCAACCTAGGACTGCTGCCACATTGTGACCAAGGACTATTGTCCAGGATATCTTGCTATGATCTTGTTTTTGTCTTTCAAAGTTTCCCCTTGTCTGTGTAGTTCCTTTTTTTAAAGATTTTTATTTATTTATTATTATTAGTGTGTATACCTGTGAGAGAGAGAGAGAGAGAGAGAGAGAGAGAGAGAGAGAGAGAGAGAGTGCGCGCCATAGTATGCATGTGGAAGTCAGAGGACAACTTTCTGGAGTAAGTTCTCTTCTTTCACTGTGGGTTTCAGAGACTGAATTCAGTCATTGTATGTGCAGTAAGTGCTTGTACCTGCTGAGCCATCTCTGCCATCCCCATGTAGCTCTTGATCAGCAGGTTACTCCTGAGTACCTGCTAGCAGAACTGGGAGAAACCTATACACATTCTACTTGCTGCCCCTCTCATCTTGGCTGACTGGGGTCACTCAAATATTGCACTGCTTATGTAAACCAAAAAATGATCTCTCTGCCCAAATAATCTTTTGAGAAAAAATCTCACTCTGTAGTCAAGGCTGGCCTAGTATTTACTAGTCCAGGCTAAGTTCCTCCTATCTCAGTCTTCTGAGTGATGAATTACAGAAATGAGCCACTGTGCATGACAATGTGTTGTTAGTAGAGAAACTTTTCCTCATAGTTTTTCCATGGTGCTTCATTAGCTACATATTCTCTCTCTCTCTCTCTCTGTCTCTCTCTCTTTGTCTCTCCCTCCCTCCCTCCCTCTCCCCCTCCCTCTTCATCTACCATTTGTGGATTGAATCCAGGCCCTGTGCATGCCAGGCAGGTATTCTACCACTGATCGTTAGTCTCATATTCCTAAGTATTCTTGGCAACTATTAAGTAACCTTAAGTTACTTTTCAGGAAAAAAATTAAATCAATGAAAATCCTATTCCTACAATCACCTTTACTAAAAGCTCTTAACCCATAGCAACTGCTAGAGCCAAACGAATGGAAAAAAATGGGTTAAAAAATGGGTTCCAATATGAAGTTGAATGGAATGAGCAGGCCTATAGAACTGTCATGTCATGGAATGTCTGCTCTACGTATCTAGGGATAGCAAACTTGCCCTTGGCCTTTTACTCGCCTCATAAGGGGACATCTGTGCTATGGAAAATGCTAACTGTTGCATATGCATTAAATAGAGCTCAACAGTGGAGTCAGAAATAGGCAAGATTTTAAAGTGAGAAAAGTTACAAATGGGGGAGCCCATTCTCTGGCCTTTTATGTTTGTTCTGTGAAAGAACGTTCCCAGAAAAATCTCCTGCGTCCTGAGGTAAGTTTCCTGCAAGGCTGACCAACTGGTTAGCTCCTCAGTGACTGTGTAGAGTGTGGAATGTTGCAGGCCCAGAGCCTATGGAAGTGGGAATAACCCGAATCTATGTTCCCCAGACATGGTCACTCATATTTGGCTCCAGAATAAACTATCTTTTTTTTCAAAATTATTCTTATTTTTTATGTGTATGAGTGTTTCGTATGTATGTATATTAGTGTACCCAGGTTGTTCCGAGGCTGCAGAAGCCAGAAGAGGGTGTCAGATCCTCTGGAACTGGAGTTACAGATTGTTGTTAGCCACTATGTGGGTACTAGGGATTGAATCTGGGTCCTCTGAAAGAGCAGCCAGTACTCTTACCCACTGAGCCATCTCTCCAGCCCCCTAGAATAAACTATCTCTTAACACCTTTGAGGTAATAGTTATGCTTTTTTAAAATTTTATTTCTGTATGTGTATGAATGTACTGTCTGCATGCAAGTATGTGCACCCGTGTCGTGCAATGCCGCGGAGGTCAGAAGAGGGCGTCGAATTCCCCTGGAACTGGAGTTCTCCTGGAATTGGAGCTTCAGACGGTTCTCGGCCACCAAGCAGGTGCTGGGGATCGAACCCGGGTCCTCTGTAAGAGCAGTTGGCACTCTTTTTTTTTTTTTTTTGAGTGACATTATTGTTATATTATTTTTTATCTGAAAGCAACTCTGTTGTTATAATGTGAATCTCTCTCTTTTTTCTTTTTGGTCTTTTCGAGACAGGATCTCCCTGTAGCCCCAGCTGTCCTGGAACTCGCTCTGTAGACTCTCAATGGGCTCTAGAATCCACCCACCAATCATTTTCAGACTCGATACTTACTGTATATGGGTGGAGTGTATGTATCCATATTTTAGAGTAATATAAAATTAATGGAGGAAAATACATTTTCCTCCAGTTGGCACTCTTAACCGCTAGGCCATCTCTCCAGCCCCAATAGTTATGCTTTTGTGTTGACAGTTCCTCTTCCCATTTTAAATTTTCTTCAACTGATTGATGGCAGGCTGGGTTCCTTTTTGTGCTCTGCCTCTACAATGATTCTTAATCTAGGTAATACCCGTTTGGATTGACCAGAAACAATGGTGGCCTTCCATTAATGATTGTTACTCTATCCAAGGGACTCATCCTCAGCTCAAAAGAGATCTCCAACTCTCTGTGTTAACAGGAGGTAGCCACTCATCAATTCCTTGTGAGGATTCACTAATGACAAGGAAGGCTCTGAAATTGGCTAAGGCCTGCACACACCATACACTCCTTGCATAACTGGGTATGCACACAGCATAAACTCCTTGTATAACTGGGTATGTACATAGCATACACTTCTTGCATAACTGGGTATGCACACAGCATACACTTCTTGCATAACTGGGTATGGTGAGGCACAGCTATGATCCCAATACTTAGGAGGCAGAAACAGGGGGATATTGAGGGCAGCTCCACAATGAAACTCTGCCTTTAAAAACTAATGGTGAGCTAGGTGTGGTGGTGAATGCCTTTAGTCCCAGCACTTGGGAGGCAGAGGCTGGCAGATCTCTGTGAGTTCAAGGCCAGCCTGGTCTACATAGGCAGTTCCAGGCCAGCTGGGGCTGTAGGGAGACCCTGTCTGAAAAAGTCAGCAACAACGACAACAACAATAATGACAACAACAACAAACAAACCAACAAGAAACACAAAATACCTAATGGCTGGGCCGGGTATGGTGGCACAAGCTTTTAATACTACCACTCAGGAGACAGAGGCAAGCATATCTCTGTGAGGTTAGGGCCAGCCTGGTCTACATAGCAAGTTCACGGCCAGCTGAGGCTGCAGGGTGACCCTGTCTTAAAAACAAGCGAACAAGCAATCAAAACAAAACAAACAAGAACTGAATGGTTGGGGAATGTAGCAAAGTGTCTGGTTTGGGAAACGCCCTGGGTTCAATTTCTAGCCTAGGAGAAATAAAGTTGTTAACAAAGTTTTTAAGTTATCTTTCAAAAAATCCTACAGACTAGAAGGATCCAGGAGGCAATTTCACTTTCCAGTCTTGCTCTTTTTTTGCCTTGTTGACCATGCCTCAGTACTGGTTTTCATATATGGTAAGCAACCAACCAGCTCTTGTTCCAAGACAAATTTTTGTCTCCTGTGCTGTCTCAGATTCGTGTCCCATCCTTGCTGATTTCCAGGGCTTTCTCTCAGTCACTGTCTTGAAAATGTCACTTTTCCTATCTTCATTGGTTCTGCATAACCACATACCAGGCCCTTCTCTTCAGCCATCTTGACCACACTGTGATTATTAAAATTACTGAAAAGTGGCCTATAGATTTCATTTCTGTCCTCTCCCTGTGAAATTTCCATAAAGACAAACAGGTCTTGGGGAAGAATGTAATAGCATGGCACTTACAAGTATTAACACACACAGAAGTATTATCTTCGGAAGACAGTGGCAAGATCATGTTTCTGAGGTCTGCTGTGTCAGTTCCAAGAAACTCAATGATTTATCCTAAGGCACCTTTGTCCCCCTTGATGTTTTTACCTATAAAAACAACTTTTTTTTCCCTTCAAAGACTATTGAAATCAGATGCCAGAGTACTAGAGTCTTCACAGCTCTATTGCAGTTAATAGCTCTAAGATTTATGGTAGTTTACAGATTTTAGACTGGAAGATTTTAGGTTGGAAGCATTCAAGAAGATCATCCAAGTCCAAATGTTCTCAGTTAAAGCCCACAGCACCTATCCTGGCATGGTGGCACACCATTTAATCCCAATACTTGGGAGGCAGAGGGAGGCAGTGAGATGGAGGCCAGCCTGGTCTACACGGTAAATTCCAGGCTAGCTGGGGCTACAAGGGAAACCCTGTCTCAAACAAATAAAAGCCCACATCTCCTATAGCTCATTCATATTCATTTTTCATTTAAAAAATACAGAAATTTGAGGGTGAGGGAAAATATTCCTCTCCAGGGAATCTAACCTTAAGTAGGTGCTCAACCTTACCTCGGCTCTCTGCCGGGTACCCCATTTCAACTCTTTCATTGTTCTGCCTCAGATTCCCATTGCCCAGTCTCCCTTTTCCCCACTCCTTGATCAGAGAGGAGCAAAGGGGCAGGAACAGCTCATTGATTCCAGCTAGGGGCTGTTCGGGACATATCAGCTTGTTCTTGGTAAATCTGACCTATGACTGATGAAGTGAGTGCTTGCTCTTTAGAAAACAACTTAGTGGGAGGCTGGAGAGATGGCCTAGCGGTTAAGAGCGCCGACTGCTCTTACTGAGGACCCGGGTTCTATCCTCAGCACCCACATGATGGCTGAGAACCATCTGTAACTCCAATTCCAGGAGAACTCCAGTTCCAGGGGAATCCGACACCCTCTTCTGACCTCCGAGACATTGCACAAACCTGCATGCAGACAGTACATTCATACACATAAAAAATAAATAAAAAATTAAAAAAAAAAAAGAAAACAACTTAGTGACTTCGACTTCAAACCCAGATTCAACACAAATTGTTGCCTTAATGGCATTCTTGGAAGTTGTGTGAAGCAGTGTGAAGAGATGATATGGACTTCATCAAGGAGGAAAAAGTGAAGAAGAGAAAGACACTGCATATAATAACCTCAACAAGAAGTACAAATGGCTAAATGCTTATGGTCTCAGTTCACATCTCCACTAAAATGTTAGTCAAATATGGCCTGGCATGGTGCATACCTTTAATCCCAGCACTCAGGAGGGAGGCCAAGACAGGCAGATCTCTGTGAGATAGAGGCCAGCCTGGTCTACGTAGCAAGTTCCAAGCCAGCTGAAGCTACAGGGAGACCTGGTCTCAAAAAAAGTTTTTTTAGTCAAATAAGGTGCTGGCTATAAAGATTTAGGTAATCTTTTTTCATTTTTTTCTTTTCAAGGCAGGTTCTCATGGAGCTCAGGCTGTCTAACAAGGCTGCTATTTGCTGAAGATGACCTTCAGCTCCTTTGGGGCCCCTATCTCCCTAGTGCAGGATTACAGGCAGATGCACCACCGCTCTGGCTCCCAGTTTTACTAGGGATGGAACCCCGAGCCTGGTAAGTGCTCAGAAGTGCTCTACCACCTCAGCTACAGACTCTATTCTTTGTTTTGTTTTTACCAGTTAAAATCCATCCAAACCACGATTATCTAAAGTCAGTATCCTCCATTATGTTTAAATTTTACTTTCTGTTGTGATATAAATATTTTCCTATCAATGTCATAAGTTTTTAAGAAACTTCAGCCAAATGCTGTAAAAAGCTTGGCTTGAATCTACAAAACAAAACATGACATGAGAGAGAACTATGTTTATCATCTATCTATAAAACTGATACTAAGGAATATGAATATCTATTAAGAATACAACAATCTTGAGCAGGGCGTGGTGGCGCACGCCTTTAATCCTAGCACTTGGGAGGCAGAGGCAGGCCGATCTTTGTGAGTTAAAGGCAAGACTGGTCTACATATAGAAGTGAGTTCTGGGACAGCTGGAACTACAGGAAGGCCCTGTCTCCGCGAAAAAAAAAAAAAAAAAAAAAAAGAATACAACAACCGGGTATGGTGGCACACGCCTTTAATCCCAGTGCTTGGGAGGCAGAGGCAGAGACAGGTGGATCTGTGTGAGTTCAAGGCCAGCCTGGTCTACAGAATGAGCTCCAGGCCAGCTGGAACTAAAAGGGAGACCCTGTCTCGAAATACCAAAAGAAAAAAAATACAACAGATTCATCTGGGTATGGTGGTACATGGCCTGTAAGCCCAGCTACTCAGGAAGCCAAGACAGGAGGACTGAAAGTTCAAGGTGCAGGTTTGTGGGTATACCTCAGTGGTAGAGCACTTAACTAGCTGTGTTCAAAGGCCTAGGTTCAATTTCCAGTGCTGAAAACATAAACTAGCTTAAAATAACTATAGTTTACAAGCCTTAGAACTGTTGGGCTCTGCATTATACAATCAAATAATCAGTATAAATACTTAAAGAGACACATTACACACAGTTTTCATACTAGAGATGGCCATGGATATATAGAAATTTGCCATAAGACACAGAATGGAAAATGGAAAAAACAATGTATAGAACATGAGAATAAAGCTCACAAAAATAAGAGAAATAAGTTTCCATGGCATCTTATGTGCACTTTTAGGATACTATCTCCAAATACTTCCAAGTTAGGACATACTTCCTCCACTATAAGCAGTAATGAAGAGTTAGGGCTGGAAATGTAGCTCAGAGGGTAAGAGCACCTGCTGCTCTTGTAGAGTTCTCAGTACCCAGGGTGGCTCACACCACCTGTATCCAATTCGAGGGGAACCAAGGCCCTGTTTTGACCTCTGCTCTCATCTGCATGTACATGATGAACGAACAGACAAGAAGATGGGTACACACACACACACACACACACACACACACACACATACACACACACACAGATAAAACTAAAATTAAAAAAGAGTTAGGTCTGATACTTGCCTATGAATTGGATAGAATAAGGCTGAAGCCTAGATGCTTTCTATTTGTGTTTTGGATAGTACTGAACACAACATCACTAACACCTGCATGCTAGAATGCTTTAACTTAGTATTATAAAAAGTCCGACGACATGGAGATGCTGGTGTATTTTTTATGTCAGAGCTATAATAACTAGTAAAAAATAATTTTACTATAAATCAAACTTACATTTAATAATATGCAGTCCTTAGACTTTCTAGAAGATGAAATTATAGATTTTTCATGTTACACCAAACTAAGAATTGTATGTATTTTCCCTAGACTGTTTTATATTATATTATATTATATTATATTATATTATATTATATTATATTATATTATATTATATTATAAACTAAAATGTAATGTAAGCTATTATATATTGTATAGGAACTACTGCAATTTATATGCATGAATTATGAATTGAGGGTCAACTACTCCACTGAGAATTGTGTTTTAGAGAATTGCTAAAGACATGAAAGAAAAGTGTGCAGTTCAGAAAGAATTAAAATGTCAGCTGAAATTATATATCAGACATGTGGAAATCTTCACATAGTAACAAATTGTAACAGTAAAACAACTGGTGAAATGGTAAAAAAGAAGTTGTGATAGCCTAACTATTGGATTACATATTTGTTGAACAAATATCACATTCATAATGGGAACATTGTGTAGATTTATTTTACAATGTCCATCAATTAAATGCTAACACTCCTGTATCCGTTAATATCAGATTCTTTCAACTCAATTGACATCAAGATTTTTATGCAAAAACGTCTTACTAATACTAGAGAAAAATTACAATTATAATATATTGAATGCTGTTAGTCAAATGATGACTATACTGGCCAGTTAAGGAAACATTGTTTTGGCATATTAATCTAAATATATCTTCTTATAAGCATGCAACTACCTAGGTTCATTCCTTCTTGTGTTCTCCACTTTATCAAACTATGTTGGAACACAGCATGTCTCTCTCTGGCAGGAGTATTGAAACAGGGTCTTGCTTGGCCTTAAACTCACTATGTAGTTGGCCTTAAACCTCACTGTGTAGCTCATACTGGCCTTGAACTCCAGCAGTCCTCCTGCCTCAGCTTCTTCATTGTGGAATTCACAGGAATGTGGCAGCATGCACTTCAAAGCTGCTCTGGATCTCATAAGTCCCTCCTCTGTCATGCAAATCAGAATAAAGTAGTGGAATTTTAACTGGGAACAATGACAAACTGTAGTTAAGATTAATGTAAATCAGATTCCTTAACCTAGATTATTCCCTAATGGGATACTGCCAATGATCTTGTTATGTAATTTGATAAGCCAAAGTGAGTAAAATTGGTTTGAAATTTTAAGAGTCCCACAGAAGTTTCATCCACACCAGCATTTCCAAGAGTGGAAAGTCAGAGCTGCTGCTACAGTATCCTTCTGTGAAATTCTCCCAGCAGAACCAAAATAAATGGAAAACACTTAAGATTCTGCTTATAGTGATTAAAGCCTACAATATTAGCATAGAACATAGCACCAGTCCAGGTAAAAACCTGTCCTTTTTAAGAATATCATTGCAACAAGAAGCATGCTCAACAAGATTAATTTTTTAATTGGCATGTCTTGTTTGAATTTAGGCAAAATATTTTAAAACAATGCATAGAATATAGTTGTGAGAATTTAACTCTAGGAAATCTGGAAAAGAGTAATATGAAAGTTAATAACACTGTTGTATTTTCTTTGGCAAATTTATACAATGTGTGATGAGCTATAGGAATATCTTTGCAATTTTCCCTTGAGAAAAGCAGAAAACTATATTGTTAATAAGTCTAGATATACAAAACTCTAAATTAGCTAATTTATACATTACTCAATTTTTGTTGATTGTACAATTTAAAATATCACTTAGAAGACAAACTATATTTTCATTCTGCTTAAAACAGCCTTAAAAAAATCTAATGACATTTGAGGCAATCATTAACATATTTAATTCAGGTGAATGAAATTAGCCTTTTGGCACTGGTAAACTCCAATTCAAAATAAAATTTAGTTTCCATCTAGTAATTTTTTTCTAAACTTTTCATTTGAATTCCACTATTTTCTACTATAAGGGATGTATTTAATTTATGTTTAAGTTATACACATTATTTTTGCATATTGATGTATTCTAAAATAATTTTTGGTGTCTTAATAATGGTTACTCTGGTTGTATAGTCTTATTGAA
This sequence comes from Rhizomys pruinosus, assembly GCA_009823505.1. Taxonomy (NCBI): domain Eukaryota; kingdom Metazoa; phylum Chordata; class Mammalia; order Rodentia; family Spalacidae; genus Rhizomys; species Rhizomys pruinosus. The sequence goes on from VZQC01004444.1 coordinate 828,688, forward strand.
CAAGGTGAAAATTTCACAGCTTGTAAATTTGAACACATTTCTATATTGTATTTCTAAGCATTTACTAGCCTTTTTTTTCAGTATACATATGAAATGCCTTCCAACGCTTGGATCATTATTATTTTGGTTCCCTGACTTTTACATGAATAGTGGCATTAATTTTACATGCCATATTTTGGAAACCTAGACATATTTGATCTAGTTTTTATCTTAACTACAAGGTTGTAAGAATATTTTCAACATCTCATGTTTAATTTTAAAAATAGGTAAACTTGTTTTTCCTCTGAAACAAAAACTTTATTTTCCAAACCTCACCTGAATACTAAATGATTATACTCATCAGTAATAAGAAGTTTGTTCCAAAATTGCCACTTTTTACAAATTAAGCTATTCTTCTCTCACATGAAATAATCACATAGTCTTTTCACTCCTGAGCAAAGATTCTTCTTTCCCCATCACCTGGGGAGAAACTGTTCCTAATTCCTGAGTTAATTACTGGGCACAGCTCAGGTATGAGAGTTACTGTAACTTCATTGAAGTGAAAATTTCCCTAACTCTTCTATTAACCCATATAAAGTATACTCAATCTAAATCAAGATTAAATTACTACTGATTCATTACAGTTCATTTAGACTAAGACTGACTATCCAGATGTGTATTAAAGTATAAACTATCTAGCAGTTATATCACTATTGCTTGCAAAACTGCCACACCCTTGAACATTAATTAGCTCAGCTCTTCCAAAGTGAAGATCCAAACTGCATTCTAATTTGTCATTATCAAATAGTACAAAAGTCTCTCAAGAGAATAAATAGCCCACAGGCATATTTCCCCAAAGCAGCTAATGTATATTTGCTGTTTTGTCCCACATTACACAGTAAAAGCCTGTTTTTTAGGATTATAAATTATTTTCATCTCAATTATGTCGATGCTGTGTTTTATTTCATACACTTTCAAGACTCCATATAGCTTTTAAGAATTTACCCTTGGCCGGGCGTGGTGGCGCATGCCTTTAATCACAGCACTTGGGAGGCAGAGGCAGGCGGATCTCTGTGAGTTCAAGGCCAGCCTGGTCTACACTGCGAGCTCCAGGCCAGCTGGGACTAAAAGGGAGACCTTGTCTCAAAAATACCAAAAGAAAAAAAAAAAAGAATTTACCCTTTAGTTTGACTTCAAACAAAAGGTTGTAAGCAAGCTTGTCAGCTATGAAATATTATATGTACACACATACATGCATACTTCTATCATGAAAAGATTAATTTGGCATTCATAATGCTTAGTTCAAAATTGTAACAATTTAAATCACATCATGATTTTCTTCTGGTTCTAAATGAACCATCAAGGTTTAAGTTTCAGGTTTGAATACTCAAATATTATAAAACACCAAGAAGTGGAACCACTTGAAAAAAAAGTCTTGAACTTTAAAATGTTAAGAGAAAGGCCAGACATCTAGATTTTTCCTTTAAAGGCCGATTTCACCATCTCCTGGTTATGGGTGCCCCTGGTTTCTTCCTGACAAAATCCATTCCAAGAATAACCTTAATAAAAAAAATCCAAATTACAAGATGAATTAAACCTCCTGGCCTACCCAAATCTCTAGATTGTTAAGGTGAAAACAATACTCGTTAAGATTAACAAAAGCCTATGGCTGGGCTGACAAGACTAAGCCTGTACGAGCTGCCAATTTCTGTTTAACTGTCTAAAATCTCACTTAGGGCAGACTCTGAGGAGAAAGCCCTTCCCCTTGACCTGACTCAGAGTACAAGAATTGTAAAGCAGCAGAGACTTTACCTTCTTCTTTGTACAACAGACATGCAAACGGGATGGTTAGGTCCTACAGCCGCATGGAAAGAAACCTAAGCTGGGCCTGGGGAATCTTGCCCTAGCCTCTTTACCAGAAAACTGACCGCTCAACCTCTGTCCAAGCACCCAGAACACTTGCGCAGAACTTTACAAACCAAAGACGCAGACAGTCCACAAGAACCATCGGATCCCTGATGAAACCTGATGGCTCTGTGAATACTTCCCGAAGAAGGAAAGACCAGATGAGACCAACTCTCAGGGGTCTTCCTGAGATGACTCTGGAATTAACGTATTTATTTTCACGCTGCAACTGCTGATCACTTTACAGAGACATACCATGCTGTAGCTCTGCGTGGAGCTGAGGACGACAGAAATATTTATCGTTATAATTATAATTACTCTTTAACAGAGCTATTATTAAATAACCTATACAAAGCCCAAACCAGGCCTAGCGAAAACCGGAGTCCTGTTTTAAATTTTCCAAGGTCCTGCCTTAGTTCAGCTGCGACTCCTACAAGCAAGGCCAGGAGGGGTGGAATCCCAGAACTGCAGGTCTACCAGGCAGGGGCGACGGCTCGGACTTTGGAACCGTCCTGGGGTAACCCAGGGCTCTCCACCATGAACCAGTTCCCAGCCCAGCCTCCCCAACCCCTCCCTCTGTTCTAGGGTCGGGCACCCTGGCTTCACTTTGCCAGAGGACTTAGAAAGTTCGCCTAGTAAGTTTCCTGTCTGCCAGCTGTCTGAGTGGCAGGTCCCCCTGGCGTGAGCGCTTGGTGCGCTCATAGGTCCCGCTGGTTCTCCCGCTTAACTCCGGCCTCAGCCACTTTGAGCTTCTTGTTTTGGTGTGTTTTGACATGCTTGGCGAGGTGGTCGCTGCGCATGAAGCGCTTGCCGCACTCGGGACAAGCGAAGCGCTTCTCGCCCGTGTGAGTCCGCAGGTGCCGCTGCAGCTCGTCCGAGCGCGTGAAGCTTTTGCCGCAGAAGAGCCAGTTGCACACGAAGGGCCGCTCGCCCGTGTGCCAGCGCAGGTGCGCCTTCAGGTGCGACGTCTTGCCGTACACCTTGCCGCAGCCGGGCACGTGGCAGACGTGTTGCTTCTTTTTGCCCGGCTCCGCCTCGGGGGCGCCGCCCGCCGCCTGGCAGTTGGGGCAGCGGCAGCGGCGGCACCTCCTGGCCGTGGCCGCCAGGGGGGCCTTGGTCTGCAGCAGCGCGGCGATCTGGCTCTGGTACTGCGCAAAGTCCGACGGGCCCAACACCAGGCCGCGTTGCAGAGCAGCGGCCGCTGCTGCAGCGGCCGCCGAGGTAGGGAAGCGGGGAGTGTGGGGACCCCCGGCGCAGGCGCTGGAGAGGCTGGTCCCGGGAACACAGGAGCCACCCGGCCCGGCGCCCGACTGCGGGATGCTCCACCAGGGGATGTCGTCGGGGGCCGCCGGGGTCGGGGACAGCTGGCGGCAGGTGGGCGGTGGAGGCGGAGGTGGCGGCGGGGGCAGCAGGTTGGAGTAGCCCGGGGGCAGCGCGGCCTGCGCAGCGTAGGGCACGTAGGCGGGCGCGCAGCTGGCAGGCAGGGCCGCCATGCTCGAGGGCAGCATCTTGACCGGAGAGAACTCGTAGGGGTACGAGGGATCCGCAGGGGGCGTGAGCGGGAGCTCGTGTGCGGCCCCGAAGGACGGCTGCAGGTGTGTTTTCTGCGGCGTCAGCCCCAGGCTGGGGTGAGGGGGTGGCAGTGCGCCGGGCGAGTGCGCGGGCATGTCAGCGGTCCACGGGTGGAAAAGCCTGGAGGGAGAGCCCAGCGCCGGGTCGTAGGGCACCTGCAGGAAGTCCGGGGCCGCCGCCGCGCCGGGCTGGCCGATGCGGCTACAGGTGGCGGCCAGCAGCGCCAGGGGCGAGTGCTTGCCCAGGTCCGGGGAGGCGCTGGGGGTGCGGTCCTGCATGGGAGGCGGCGAGGGAGGGCGGAGAAGACACAAAAGGTTAGCGCTCCCAGCGCCGACTCTGGGCCGCCCCGCAGCCCCCACGCCGACTATTATACCTCCGCCCCTCCTCCGCCCCGCCGTCCCTCCCCCGCCACTGCACCCCGAGCTAGCCCCTACGGAAACTTTTAGCGCCTGAGCTACCTGGACTTTAGGTCGCTTCCTGCTACTACTTGGTTGGAAGAGACGCCATCCCACCTTTAAAGGAGGCGCAAAAGAGCTCAAGGGACCCAAGGAGTCGCACGGGACACCTCGGTACGGAAGAGCCCGGGAACACCCACAACCCGCTGCCTGGCGGCCCGGCCTCTCATCTTCTAAGCTCTCTTTTCCTCCCAGAGTAGCATTCCTCCTTGGCCCGCACCAGGCTGAAGCCAGCAGGAGGGCCCAGCCGGATGAAAACCCAGGCCCAGATTTCTGCCTCCCCCGCACCTCCGAACCCCCAAATCCATGCATCCCTGCCCAGAGGACACACACACCAATTTAGGCGTGAAGTTGCTGTGGGCCCGCCTAGCTGGGACACCAGTCCACCGGCTGCAGAGTGAAGGTGCTCGGGGTGCCCAGAGACCCCCTGCGCGGCCCTTCCCATCCTCCTTCGCCCCCGCCCCTCTCCGGCACACCCTGACCTGGAGGAAGGCCTGCAGAGAGTCGTTCCGGAGAACCGCCACGGCGGCCATGGCTACAGCTTGCCAGCCGCTTGTCGCGGAGCCGGACGCTGCCACCGAGGCATGGACACCCGAAGGCGAGGACGAACGGCCGCCCAGCGTGCTGGTCCTCCCTGCCCGCGCCTCTCCCGCTCGCCCCGCGCGCGGTCTGAGCGCTTCAGGATCACCTCCAAGAATTTGATAAGGGCTTTGCTGGGCTGCCAGCCAGTCAGAGGAAAGATTTATGGCTTTGAAGTTTGCCGCTACCCAATCATCAAAGAATAGCGGCTCTTTCAGAAGCGAAAGCAAATCCTTTGAATCCACAAAGCTCCTATGGTGTGTTTGTTGGTCTGGATAAAAGAACTGATTATTAGGGGGGATGGGAAGGGAGGAGATAAAGGCGGGACAATTAATGAAGTAATCACTATGTGGGAAATGTATATACACAAATAATTGGATTTTCCTGATCAAAGGGGGCCTTGCCGCCTGGAGACTCGCGCTTGGGTTGCTCAAGACACTCGATGCCCCCGCCCCCACTTGCAATTAAAGATTTGCACCAAGGCAGAGCCCAAAGTGACAAAGTGTCTTTGTTATCTCTAGAAAAAAAAAATCTGCCTTCAGCTTTCAGGCGCGATACTTTGAGACCAGGATGAGGGTAACTCCACACAAGCACTCCGCTGGCCAGAGAGAGCTCCAGAGACCCGGCGTGGGACCGACCGCACCCGCCCCGCCCGGCCGGGAGTACCTCCTCCCGCCGACAGAGCCGTGACCAGGGCCGTGACCCCGGGCGGGGCCAAGGGGCCTCCCAAGGCGGCAGTGGGTGGCGCACACGCTCCAGGGCTGCCGGCCCGACGAGCCTGGAGTCCCGTGGAGACTCCAGCTAGAGGCCTGCAAGTTCTCCTTCCTCAGGCTACAACTTTTTACAAAGAGCGAATGTAGGAAAAAACACCCGCGCAAAGCTTAGTGCTTACGCCAGAACCGAACTTGGCAGGATCCCAGGACAATCCGGAACACACACTGGAGGGGGCTGACCCCGGGTGGACTGTACTATCCCGGCAAGCAGTCCTGCACGTGGGGTAGGGCTTAGCAGGTGTGCCACTGCTTAGGCCCGATCTGGAGTCCCCAGAGAAGCTAGTATCCTTTGTAAGCACCACCAGGCACACGCAGTCACAAGCGGCAGCTACTCCGGAAAAGTGAGTAGAGGGAAGATCCCCCTCCCCCATCCCACAATGGTTCAACAAACCACAAATCTGGGAGGACGTCCCTGGAGGAGAAAGAAAAGTCAACGCAAACTCTTGTTCTTGTCAACTTCGGAAAGAAAATAGTTTATCATCAGGCGCGGGTGCACTTTGTAGCAGGCACTTAAGTCCTCTTCAGGGTGTGTCCCCTTCAAAGTTTTATTGGCCATGGACGCTTGGTGGGGTCGGGTCAGTCGACTGCTTGCCTTCCTCCGGCCGGGACGCAGGAGTCTGCTCTCCTAGTAGTTCCTGGATCAAAAAGTCTGTCCCTGGAGGTTGGCAGGGCGTCCCGGGTCCTCAATGCATTGGGGTATGAGGGGGCAGAACCGCCTCAGAGGCGGGGCAGCATGGCTCAAGTGGCTGCGTAACGAAGTGGGCCGCTTGACTTTGGGGTGGCCTGGTTCTCATCCGGCTTTTCAGCCTATCAAATCCTCAATCCCTGAGGTCGCCAGCCCTTCCAGAAGCACCGAACCAGCTCAGATGTTTCTGCGTCATCCCGGGACCACGGTGCAACCAGGAATATTGTTCGAGGACCCCGTGGCCCAACTCTTAAATTAGCGACAGAGGATAGTCTTCAGAGTCTATGCTGTATGTCGGTAGCCTTCGAAGGTCAGTAGTAACACAGTGTCATCAACGAGACCCATTTTATCCCACACCAGGGACGCCCAAATTTAGTAGAAATGACTTACAGGCCGCACACTGACCCACGCCCCAAACTGACAATTCTCTCCTTGTCCCCAACGCTATCGCGCTTCTTTGTGATGTCAGGGTGCTGTGGAAGCAGCAAGGGACAAGGCTTAGTTTGCACAGGACCTGACAGACCTACTACTCCTCAAGCCCTGCTAGGACTCAGCCCTGGAGACACCTGGGACCAGAAGGAAACGTTTCTCTCAGGCCAGGGAGAGCCCAGCTGGGACAGCCTCCCACGCTCTGGGGGTTCCTTAGCCTTTATTTCCTTTCCCCTTTCCCGGAGGCAAGTTGGAAGCATCCTCTTTGTTAGTTATTTACCAAAAAGGCAAGAATCAGTTTACTTTTCCTCTAAGATGCGCTCTTTAGCAATTAAACCACCACCTGTGGTAAACAGGGCGGATGAGAGCTCAGATTGTGAAGCCAAGTCCCCCCCACCACCACCACCCGCCAGTCGCTGAGAATCTCAGTAAGTTGAGTGTCTGCTTCTTCGTTTGTAAAATGTGCTTCCTCTGTAGAGTCCGTATGTGCAAAGTCTGTAAAACACTGCACCGTACTCCCCTCTCCTTCATTTCTTGAAACTCTTCAGGATTCCGGCCTTCTCAGGCCCCAGCCAAAGTTTGGAGGGAGACCCCGCAGAACCGCTCTTTAACTTCCCTCCCTTCCTTTGCAGCTCCAGAAAACGAGGGGGAGAGGAATCTTCCTAATGAAGTAATGTTTGGAGCGTCCATTAAAAATGCAATGCCTGGAGATCAAAGTACAATATTTATTTTAGAAATTTGTTGCAATCACCAAGAGATACAGGTATCAAGGCCAAGTGTCAGTTCCGCTACACAAAGCCCCCGCGCGGGAGAAAGAGTGCGTGGCTGTTCTGCCATAATGTAGAGACTTCAAAGACCTAGCGCGCAGCAAAAGTGCGCAGCCTGGAGGGAGAGAGCTAGCCCGGGACTGCCGGTGAGCCCCAAACGGCTCCGGGGCTACGGGGCGGGGGTCAGTTCAAAGAGGTATCCGCGGGGGCGAGTTCACACAGGAGGGAAGATTTAATGGGCTTTCCTTTGTTGATGGGTGTATTTGTGCTCTGCGGACTCGGGAACTCCAACGTGGTCCTTTCGCCTGGGAGTGGAGGGGGGGCGGCGAATTGGGAGCAAACTTTCACCGCGGCGGGGGGCGGGGAGGTTGAATACTGGGCTCTCTGGGCGGGCTGCTGGCAAGGCAGAGTGGGCATCCTTGCAGCTCTCTGAGCAGCAGGAGACTGAGAAGTTTGCATCTCAGTTTCTTCGCAGGCGGGCGGGAAGCAGGAGCCCACTAGATGCAAACACCAGAGGCGGGTAGGTGAATTCGCACCGCACTTGCACAAACGGGAGGTACTGCTCCTCGCTCTCCGGGTGGCCTTTGGTGTGGCTGTTTCGAGTCCCATCTTGTACTTGACTAGCTTTTACTAACAGTTACCTTGGGCATAAACCCAACCTGACAGTAACTTGTTGATTCAAAAAACAAAAAACGAACAAAAACACCAAAAACAAAAACCCTATATGCTGTTTAGGTCATCTCAATGCATTCTTTCGGCCTTGGGCTTATATAGCAGCTTTGCCGGCGGGGTCTGGCCTACTCTCTGCCAAAGCTCTACCTTCCAGCTGCCTGCATTTGCCTGTGCCTGGTAAGTTAGTACAGAGCCAGTCTACCCTGTAATAGAGGATGTGGAGGTAAGGAGGATGGATTTTTCTGTTAGGGCACTGAGCCTGCGCCTTGTTTCAGTAATCTACAGCCCAGCATTTTCAGAGCGGTCCCTCAGCGGCCTTTTGAAGTCACACTACTTCAACTATGTCATCACAACTATTGTTCTCATATCTGGACAGGGAAGGGGATCACTTTGCTTCTTCAGCTGAAAGTTATGGTTCTTTGTTTTTTTTTTTTTTTAAAGGTGGTGGTGGTGGTGGTGGTGGTGGTGGTGGTGGTGGTGGTGGTGGTTGGTGAGGGATTGCAATCAGATACTCTCTCAGTTAACCTTGAGGATCTGGAGTGGTCTTCCTGTTCAAACTGTTTACTGCCTTTGTCTGACATAGAGGCCTTTTCTTCATCCTTCATGGTGGGTTCAGTCTCATTCGACTATCGTGCTGGGAGACTGGCTTAGTGACCAAGTTTTTCCTTCGAGGAAATGTTTCCTCATCTGAAAACTTCGAGTTAACTTTTGAGTTTAAAATTTCAAATGGATCAATAATATATGTAAAACTAGAAGCGCTTTCTCTCATTGAATTCTGTTTTCATTTAAAAGCGAGAGGAAATAGCGTCTGTGTGGCCTGTCAGGTTTGCAGTTTGTTGTGAGGTTTGGAGATTCAAAATAACTGTTCAGTGTTGTTGGGAGGTAGATTGGAATTGTGTGAGTAATTGCCTAGTCCCACAGAAGATACAAATACAGAAGGAGTCCAAAGAGGAGGAAACAAGGAGCTGAGATTTGGGGACAGGAGTGGAAAGGGAATTCCCGTTCCAGCCAAGAGCTCAACAGTGGTGTGCTTGTGGTCTTTGCTTTGTTCCTGTGGACCAGAGTTTCTCAAACTAATTCCACTGATGAACCCTGTTTCCCCCAAGAAACTGCTATATGATCCCAGGTACAAAGGTATATAAACTAGGTATACAAATGAAACACTGACTGGAGAGATGGGCTAGCAGTTGGGAGCACCAACTGCTCTTGCAGAGGACCCAGGTTTGATCCCCAGCACCCACATGGCAGCTGAGAACCATCTTTGACTCCAGTTCCAGGGGAATCCGACACCCTCTTCTGAACTCTGCGGCATTGCACAACATGGGTGCACAAACCTACACGCAGACAGTACATTCATACACATAATAAATAAATAAAATTTAAAAAAACAAAAAAACAAATGAAACACTCATAATAAATTTTAAATAAATTTATTTCAAAATAATTTAGTATACATATAATTTTATCATTTATTAAAGGTGAAAGCAAATTTGCATGCTAATTAGATGGATGCATTTGTTTATTTTTACATAAAGAATTAAATCTTTGATACTACAGGACACAGAGCATCTTCAACAATTTTCAGAATTGATAGATATTTGGTTTAGATAATTGTTTATGCTGAAAGTGCCACATTCAGTTATGTGACCCCATCTGGGATTGGAACTCACAGTTTAAGAATCTGGAGTTTAGACAAGGTGGGGGTGGATTAGAGAAGTCAGGGAGAGCAGGAACTTTTAGGCTCTGGAACAGGCGAAGGATGGAAATACAACTGCATACCTACAAGCTTCTCAGGAGGGCTGGTCTGCAGCCAGTCAGCCAAGGGAGGACAGGTGCTGATGCTGTTACCTGGGGTTGAGATGCTGAAGCTTTAATGGAGAACTGGCAGAAGTGTGACCCAGTATCTTAAAATCAAAATTCGGTGACAGGTTAGAATAAGAGATAAAATAAAAATGAAAGAAATGAAAGACAGTTATTTGGGACAAATTATGATAGGACAACCTGAGAGTCAAAGTGAAAGAAGGAAGTTTGGGGTGGGTGAATGAATAAAGAAAATGTGATATATATATATATAATAGATATAGATATAGATAATTACAGAGAATGAAATCCTGTCATTTAGTAACAGATGAGTTTGGAAGACATAATGTTAAATAAGTTAGGCTCAGAAAAGTACAAATATGTGGAAGCTACAATTTGACCTTAGACATGTAGGGACTGAATGATAGTTGTCAGAGGCTAGGAAGGGGAGAGGGTGGAAATAGAGGATGCACATAAAATCAGAGTTAGATATAAGGAATAGGTTCTGGTGTTCTATACCATAGTGAGGTGATATTTTATTACATATCTCAAAACAGCCATAATAAATAATATTTGAGTCAGTGGCTATGGAAATTACCACAATTTATTATTTATTTTTAAATATTTATTATTTTTATTTTATGTATATGTATGTATTGCCTGCAATTATGTTAGTCCAGCTGTGTCTTGCATTGCCCACAGAAGTCAGAAGAGGGTGTCAGATCCCCTGGAATTGGAGTTAAGGGGGTTGTTAGCTGCCATATGAGCACTGGGAACTGAACCTGGGTCCTCCGCAATAGGTGCTCTTAACCGAACCATTTCCCCAGCCCCAAATTATCCTAACTTAATAATTGCACACTATTATACCTATAGCAAAATACCAACACTATAATACTATATATAAAATACCAATTAAAAATTCTTAAATTTCCTGGTATTTATAAGCTAAAAGCAAAGATCGCATGGGACCCTTTATGACATGCACAAAAAGTAGCTTCAAATTGGTCATAGTTTTAAATGTAAAAGTTAAATTCTAAAATTCTTACACAAAAGCACAGAAGGTTGCTTGACATTAGGTTAGACAAAGACTTACTGGATATAACACAAAAAGCACAAATGATGAGAAACAAAAGATAAAAATGAAAAATTGAACCTCAGCTGGGTGTGGTGGCATGCCTTTAATCCTGGCACTTGAAGGCCAGAGGCAGGCGATCTTTTGAGTTCAAGGCCAGCCTGGTCTAGAAGGAGTTCCAGGACAGCTGGGGGTACAGGAGAACCCTGTCTCAAAAGACAAAAAAAAAAAAAAAAAAAAAAAAAAAAAAGGACAAACTGCACAATGGGAGTGATCACATGAAAATTCTCTATCTGATAAAAGATTATTTGTATCAAAGTATATTAAGAATGCTTGCAGCTCCAAAACAGTCATGGTTGGCCAGTGGGTACAGGAGTAAAGGCACTTGCTGCACAGGCCTAAGGACCTGTACCATGCATCATTAGTCACCCCTGAAATGTACAGTAAGAAACCCCTTCACACCTACTAAGATGGTTAGATTATAACAAAGATAACAGCAAATATTACATAAGATATAGAAAAACTGGAGCCCTCATGTTGTGTTGGGGGGGTGTAAAATGGTCTAGCTTTTATTGTTTTGTTGTTGTTTGTTGTTTGTTTGTTTGTTTTTTTGAGGTAGGGTCTCACTATATAGCCCTGTCTGGCCCAGAACTCTCTATGTAGACCAGGCTGGCCTTGAACTCACAGACATCTACCTGTCTCTGCCTGGTCTAGCCTCTTTGAAAAGTAATTTGGCAGTTCCTCAAAATGGTAAGCATGGAATTATAATTCTACTATGTATATAGCAAAGATAACTGGAAACCTACCTCCACATGAATCTTCTACGTAAATGTTCATAGCATTATTCATAATGCCCAAAATGGAAAGAACTGTAATATTGATAAGGTGTTGAATGGACAAAATGCCATATATTTATGTAATAGAATATTCATAAAGAAGAATGAAATGCTGATAAGTGCCAAAACCTTGGTGAATCTTGAAAAATCACACTAAGTCACAAATTGTCACATATTGTATCTATTTGCATAAAATGACTAGAAGAGAAAAAAAATCTACAGTGGAAAAAGTACATTAGTGGTTACAGCAACAGTAAATGGCACATATGGTGGTTTGAGTCTTTTTTTTTTTGAGGCAGGGTTTCACTGTGCACTCCTGGCCTAGAGTTTGCTATGTAAACCAGGCTGGCCTAGAAGCCACAGAGATCTGTCTGCCTCTGCCCTACCACACCCAGCTATGGTTTGTATCTTTTTTTTTTTCAAAGACAATTTTTATTGAAGATTCGTTCATTTAATACAAATTTTCCAGTCAAATCTAGACCCATTGCCCCTTCTTTGCCCCCCACCCCTGAACCCACCAGAGCTCATGCATTCTGCCAGACATGTTTTTCATCTTTTTCTCAGTCTCTTTTAAAATTTTCCTTTTTTTTTTTTCAGGCAAGCATAGTTGTTTTAATTTCTGACAAAATAGACAGCAAACTAAAAATAGAAGAGACAAAGAAGGGTGTATGATACTCAACAGAATTACCCACCAAAAGGATGTTATAGTTCTAAACTTATAAGCCCCCAATACAGGCCCATCTCATTTCATAAAAGCAAGAATAGCAGATGTAAAGCCAAAGATTACAACCAACACAGTGACAGTGGGTACCTTCAATGATCCACTTGCACCAATATACAGGTCACTGGACAAAAATGAAACAAAAATACAAGAATTATGTGACATAATTCAAATGGAATCTAACAAGCATCTACAGAACATTCTTCTAAACACTAAAGAATTCTCAGCAGCCTATGGGAACTTCCCCCAATTTGATCACATTAGAACACAAAGCAAGTCTCAACAAATAATAGAAAATATAAATAACACCCTGTTTTCTATCTGACCACCATGGAATAAAGCTAGATATCAATAGCAATAGAAACTACAGAAAGTGCATGAATTCATGGAGCTTAAGCAATACACTATTGAATGAGTGACTGAAGAAATTAAGAATTTTTTTTGGTTTGTATCTTAAATGTCTTCTAAAAGCTAGTGTTGAATGGTTAGTACCACTGTTGGCAGCAGAGTTCAGAGGTGAGCCTTTTAAAAGTAGGTGACTGAATCCTGAGGGCTCTAACCTCATCAATGAATTAATCTACTGAGAGGTTTATAATTTAATGGCATATTGGGAAGTGAGTAGAAATGTTGGGAGCTGGTAGAACCTACTAGCACAACACAGTGTGAATGGATGTGTTGGGTTATCCATGATGCTGTGTAGTGTGTAGCTGTTTCCTCTAGGTTGGTTGCAACTGTTGCCAACTTGAATCCGTGTGGTCACAGAGGACCTCTCCAGGATTGGCCTGTTAACATGGTCTTGTGGAAGAAGAAGAAGGCCTACAGGGCTCATGAGGCTTCTTGAGATCTTTATCAGGTCCCTCCCTGGAGTAAATAAGTAAGGGGTGGGGAGAGGACTCCGGTAGTAAGGGGTGGGAAGAGGACTCTGGTAGTACATCTGCCCCTAAGATGTCCAGGTGATTCTTCAGTGATACAGCTTTTCATGAGTTGTCCATACTTCAGGTAGGATTCTTCAGCTCTTGATAAGGAAGCTATCCAAGGGATTCCAAGTTATATAACTGATTTTGAGTCACTCATGCTCTTTCAATAACCCTAATAAACTTACTGGTTCAATACTTAGAATCCTTCCTTTTTGGTTGTTAGTGCCCTCTCTATCTGAGGTGAATAGATGTTTCTTTACACCTGCCCAGGAAAAGCCATGGGGCATATGCTTATGCCTCAATAAAAATGTGTGTGTGTGTGTGTGTGTGTGTGTGTGTGTGTGTGTCTTCCACCTTATTTTTGAGACAGGAGCTCTCACTGAATTGAAGCTCATTTGTTTGGCTTGATGACTGGATGGAGTGAGCCCTTGAGATCCTGTCTCTGCCTCCTGGGCACCGGGATTAAAGGGCATACTGCCAAGCCTTGTGGCACATTTTTACCAACTGAGCCATCTCCCCACATCTCCAACAAGCCATTATTATTATGATCATTTTATTTATTTATTTATTTATTTATTTATTTATTTATTTATTTATTTAGACAGAGTCTCACTACATAGCTCTGGCTGTCCTGGAACTCACTATGTACACCAGGCTGAACCCAAACTCACAGAGATCTGCCCACCTCTGCTGGGATGAAAGTTATATGCCACCATGCCTGGGCAATAAAGTTATCTCAAAAGGACCCTAAACATTTAGCCTGTAAGGCAATAAACTAGCTCAATAGGTGACAAAAGTGTGAGAATAAGAAAAAGAGTGAGTTTGGAGTAAAGTACCAAATGCAGCTCAGGCTGTGGAGTCCAAGATGTCTCGAGAAGGGGATGGGTGGTATGTGGTGTGTGTGTGTGTGTGTGTGTGTGTGTGTGTGTGTGTGTGTGTGTAGAAGAGAAGGAGTTTAAACTCTTACCAAGTCGGGTGGTTGAATATGCAAGCTCAAATGAGAGAGTGGATATCATGCAGGTGTAGAAAGCTACAACAGAATTTGGAGGGAAAATACAGAGAAGATGAACAGAAGAGGAGCATCACAGCAGCCATGGGAAAGAGGTAGAGAGAGAAGAGGAACAGCGCAGAACTGGGAGAAGGAACAAGACCACTGGGAGCAAAGGGCTGTGGGCGGGCAGAAGGGGAGAGGGGAGGGTATGAGAAACAGAAGAGCAACATGCTGTGGCAGGAAGCTCAGGACCTCCAAACGGCAGGAATGGATGGCAGGGGAAGGGAGGGCTTCATGCTTGTATTTTAATATGTGGTCCAAGGAGATGTTAGGAGACGGCTTAGCCAGTAAAGCACTGGCTTTGTAAGCATGGGAACTTGGGTTCAATGCTCAGAACCGAGTAAAAAGCTGCTTATGGTGCTTACTGTGCACAAATGTGATGCCAACCCCAGAGAGGTGAAGCTCAAAGGTCATGGCAGAAGCCTGCGGAGCTGCAGGTCTACTTTGTGGCCAAAATTCCTTTGTGATTTCCTAGCACAAAGGATCCAGTCTTCACTGGGTGCTGTGGGCACAGGCACAGTACCCTAGATATGAGAAGGATCCAGAGAGAAAGAGCCTATGACCTACCTTCAGGGAGTTTGTAATCTAGTAAAGGGCAGTTGGAGAGAAGATATAATTGAGTTCCAGGATCACAGAGAAGATACCAAGGGCTGGAAGGACCTTGGAGTTAGGCTGCTTCCTAGCGTGTGGGGCACAATGGAAGAACCACCATACAATCTAACAATGATGAGGGGCATGAGAACTACCATACCATCTAACAATGATGAGGGGCATGAGTGCTTTCCCAAGGAAAGATGCTCAGTGTCCCATTCCCCATTTGTAGGGGCACTTATTCCCTGAAAAGAGATGAAAGTGCAAAGTGTTTCTTTGAAGCTAAGCAAAAATTTTACACATACAAAGTTCTTGAAATTTGATCTGGATGTAGAAATAAAATACCACACATTAGTATGTAGGAAAATTACTTTGGATGTGAGCCTAATGAGGATTTAATGAAAAATGTCCTGTGTGAGCTTCACATGCTGAGTTGGGGTCCCCCTTCTACAGTCCTCAAAGGCTAGCACCGCTGGATGGGATGGGGCTGGCTAACACAGGATTCACACACAGTGCTGGTGAAGTCAAGGATTGTGATTGTTGTGCTTTGTGGTATCATCTCTCTCCATGTCTAGCCCTCCCTCCATGCCCTCCCCAGTTAAAGGACCCCATTTTCCCTAGATAATACCTGTCTCCTATGGTACCCCCTCTCTTGAACTCCTTCCCATTTACCTCCATAGTTCCTTATATAACCTCCAGAGGGCAGCTCTTTGCCCACCTCAATAGAGAGCCTCTTGCATGAATACAAATCTTTATTATTGGAAAACAATTGAGTGTATGGCTTTGTGGTAGCATTGTTAAATAAGAGCTCTGAGAGCTCATACTGGCCACATTCTTTGCTTCATGGTGAAAATAGTCTTGTGGGGGATGTTCACTATCTTTTATCACCCAACGAGTAATACGGATCTCAGCATCAAGGATTCTAATCTGGACCTTGGACCTTTTCTTTAATTTCTCTAGTATTCTCTTTTTTGCCTCAAGCTAAAAGAGGGCTCATAGAATCAGCTACAGCATTTACTCTGAAAGCTTCAGGAATTAATTTGAAGTATATAGGTAAATATTGGTGTATTAGTTACTTTTCTGTGGCTGTAGTAAAACACTATGATCAATAGGCTAGAGAGATAGCTCAGTGGTTAAGAGCGCCAGCTAGCCTTGCAGAGGACCCAAGTTCAATTCCCACCACCTATATGGTAGCTTAACAACTGTCTATAACTCCAGTTCCACGGGATCTGACACCCTCTTATGACCTCCATGGGCACTGCATAACATGGGCGCATTTACACGCATGCAGGCAGTATACGCATACGTGTAAATTAAAAAAAAAAACACTATGATCAAGGCAACTTGTAGAAGGGTTTATTTAGGATTACGGTTCTAGAGAGGTAAGAGTCTATCATGGTGCAGAGGCATGGGCGGAGGCAGAAGGCGTGGAAACCTGAGCAGGAAGCTGAGAACTCTCAAAGGCTGCCCCCAGTGGCGTGCTTCTGCAAGGCCAGACCTCCTAAAGGTTCCATGACCTTCCCAAAACAGCGCCACCAACTGACCAAATGTTCAAATACTTGAGCCTATGGGACAGTTCTCATTCAAAACATGACTACTGGTCTGATATTTTTAAGGGTCCAGCCAGGGAAAGACTAACATGAATATCAGGTCTCTGTCTCTATTTCTATGTCTATTTAAAAGACCATCTCAGTCTAGTAGTGTGGTGGTGCATTCCTGAATTCCAGCACTTAAGAGGCTGAGGCAGAAGGACCGTGAGTTCAAGACCAGTCTGGGCCACACAGTGACACCTTGTTTAAATTTTTAAATTTATTTAAAAAGATATTTTATTTTTATTATTTTTATTTTATTTGTATGAGTGTATTGCCTGCATGTAGATAAATGCACCCATGTCATGCAGTGCCCAAGGAGGTCAGAAGAGAGCACTGGATTCCTTAGAACTGGAGTTATGGATAGTTGTTAGCCACCATATGGGTGCTGGGAATCAAACCTATGCCCTCTGCAAGAGCAGCTAGTGCTGTTAAGCACTGAGCCATCTTTTCACCCCTTTTCTAAATTTTTAAAAATATAAATATATGGGGCTGGAGAGATAGCCTAATGGTTAAGAGCACCGACTGCTCTTGCAGAGGACCCAGGTTCGATCCCAGCACCCACATGGCGGCTGAGAGCCATCTGTAACTCCAATTCCAGGAGAACTCCAGTTCCAGGGGAATCCGAGACCCTCTTCTGGCCTCCGTGGCATTGCACAACACAGGTGCACAAACCTACATGCAGACAGTACATTCATACACATACAAAAATAGATAAAATTTTTAAAAAATTTTTAAAAATATATAAATATAAATGTTCAATTCTCCTTCCAATAGATTTACAAGTGTCTCTTCCATGGGTCTTTGATATTGAGAAAGCAATATCCTTTCTATCGGGGGTCCAATATCATGCTAGTGTAAGGCTGGACCTGTTCTATTTACCTTGTACCTTCCTTGGCAGAATCAATTAGCTACCTCCTCCGAGGATACCAGCATCCATTCCTGTTCACTTGATTTCCTTTACCTCCCCAGGCTGTTCATGACTTCCCTCTGCAATCTTGCTCATTTGTAATTTTCCTAAAGTTTTTCTGAGTCGCTGTTACAAGGGGCCCCTAAGCCTACATCAGGATCTGTACTTTTCTTTTGCCTGCTGTACAATTAAGGTCCAGTTATAATAAGCAGAATCCACCTTGTTAGTTTAAATAGAAAGAGACCTAACCACTCTCTGTTCTCTGTTCTTTCTTCTTATTAAAATTTATCAGGTGTGGTGGTGTATGCCTTTAATCTCAGCACTCAAGAGGCAGGGACAAGTAGATTTCTCTGAGTCTGAGGCCACCCTGATCTACATAGTAAGTTCCAGGCCAGCCAAGGTTACATATGAGAACCTGCCTAAAACAAAACAAAACAAAACAGCACCCCCCCACTCCCATACGCACACACTAATTATGGCTCGGGCACTCTGGTCCTTACTGAGTTTGTATCATGTGTACTCCCTTAACCATTTCTAGCTTTCGTGACTCACAAACTGGTCTCCAACTTGAACCTTGATCTTTCTCTAGAGCAACAGCCCAGAAGTCCTAGAGATTGCCTTGACAAAGCCTCAGGTCTGTCCCGTCACTTCTCCAAAGTGAGCACATCCCCAGGAAAGTGTTTTCTCCTCCCACTTTCCCAAATCAACTCTTCCTTCCGCTTGTCTGCGCTTCCTCCTTCACCCCCACTTCCACCACTCCTAGCTTTACTTACATGCTTGTCCAGTTCCTGCTTCTCCTTTCTTTTCCTATTTCTGTTTTCTTGATTGGAGCCTTCATTGTCTCCTGCATTGCATGCCCCATGGCAGACCGTGCTTTCCAGAGAGGATCATAGTATCTCTCATGCCAGTCTACCTGGCCTTACTGACTCATTTACAGTCAACATAGTGCAGCAAAGGTAACTTTGGGGGCAAAGTCAGCCAGGCCAGCCAGCCTCCACCCCCTTCCCTTGGATGGCTCAATATCCAGATCCTCTCCCTTGTCACAAGATCCCCTCTTGAAATCCAGCTGTGAGAAAGAAGTCCATGCCACATACAGAGCTAGCTATCTGTGTTCTGTTCATCAGCCAGGACCCGGCCTTTGAATTATCGTCGCCCAGGAGCCAAAATGTGAGAAAGAAATCCTCAAGCAATACGAGTGTTCAGCTAAGTCACCTTGGCTGAGGTTCCAGAGCTCAGAAAAGCCGTCTTCAAATGGTCAGCTTTGACCCTGAAAATCCACAAACACAACAAAAATGGCTCTTACTGTACTCCACGAAATAAGTACAGGGTGATTGGCTACGCAACAATAAGGATCAAAACAGCACTCGAAACCACATTACACACTCTGGTGAGTATCCTTCCAAAACACCAAGGAGCTTGTATTTTAACTCTGCTTAAAACCTTAAATTCAGGGCTGGGAAGGTGGCTTAGCAGGTAAGTGCTTGTTGTGTAAGCACAAAGATCTTACTTCAGATCTCCTGTGCCCATTATAAAAAACTAGACATAGGGGCTGGAGAGATGGCTCAGCGGTTAAAAGCAATGACTGCTCTTGCAGAGGACCCAGGTTCGATTCCCACTACATACCTTTAATCCCAGCACTCAGGAGGCAGAGGCAGGCAGATCTCTGTGAGTTCAAGGCTAGCCTGGTCTACAGAGTAAGCGCCAGCCAACTGGGACTAAAAGGGAGACTCTGGTTTAAAAAACAAAAAACAAAAAACAAAACAAACAAACAAAAAAACAAACAAAAACTAGACATGGTGGAAGGTGCCTCTAAGATGAAGTAGAGACAGAAGGATCCCTGGAGTTTATTGGCCACCCAGTCTAACCAATCAGTGAGCTCTGTCTTAAAAAATAAGGAGTTGCTAGGCATGGTGTCACATACCTTTTATCCCAGCACTCGGGAGGCAGAGGCAGGTGAATCTCTGTGAGTTCAAGGCTAGTCCAGTCTACATAGTGAGTTCCAGGCCAGCTGGGGCTACAAGGAGACCCCGCCTCAAAAAGACTAAAAAAAAAAAAAGGTGTATAGCAATCGAGGAAGACATCTGAAATTGACCTCTGGCTTCTATATGCACATACACACACATGAACACATACACACATGAATGAATCAATGAATGAATCAATGAATGAGGTGGAATGAAGTTGTGGAAGAGCCTGTGCATGCACCCAGTACTCATCTTTCATTTTAAGATTAGATTTTTTTGCTTGGCTATGACTACATTGCCCGTTTCTATAAACTTTCAGACATATGAATTTCATATCCCCTAAGACTGTGTTACCCAGGCTCATAGCCACTATCCCATATGGCTATTTAATTCCTGTCTCGCTGGCCACATTTTAGGGCTCAGTAGCCACATCCCACCAGACAGCACTGTTTTTAGCTTTCTCTTTTCCAATTAACCACACCACCTGCATAGCCTTAAAATTGTAAGTTTAGCAATTTTTTTTTTAAATCTTTTTGAGACAGGGTCTCCCTGTAGCTATGGCTGTCCTGGAATTCATTCTGTGGACCAGGATGGCCTTGAACTCACAGAGGTCTGCCTGCCTCTGCCTCCCAAGTGCTAGGATTAAAGGCATGTGCTACCACACCCAGCTCAAGTTTAGTAATTTTGAACAGAATGCTTTGTTGAAGTTTATGTAATTTGATGCCAAAAGCTGCCACATTTTGGCTTTCCTGTTAGTGCAGTGGCAAATACATGGTAGATGGCTTCAGGAATCGATGGCAAATCTCTGTATTAGGAATTGAGGTTAAATGACTATGTAGGACATTTTCCACTAGAATATTCAACAATATATGGCCTCCCAGGAAAGGCATTTCTCAGCTGGCAAATAATGTGTATGTACACATGTGTGGGTCTTTTGTGGAGTGCACCCAAGGCAGCCTTTTCTAATTTTTTTGTAGTGGCTATTTTAAGGAACAATTGTAGAGTGCATGTGCATGTTTGTAAAAGTATGCACTTTGTCAAAAAGGATGGCAACTTGTTGCCCAGTTCTCATGATATCTTTCTTATCTGCCTAGTCTATAAGTCATCAGGCTAAGAGGGGTGCCATTTGCACAATCCCTCCTGACCAAGGAGGGCTTGAGAGCAGCCAGTTAGTGGAATGATGTTCCTTTTACTTTAAATGGTTATTACCGTGTGTGTGTGTGTGTGTGTGTGTGTGTGTGTGTGTGTTTGTGTGTGTGTGTTTGTGTAGAGAGAGAGAGATAGGAGAGAGACTGGAGAGAGAATAATTTTTAAGTTAGATTCTCCTTGGACAATACAGTACTGTTCTTTGGCATGTAAATGATGAGCAAAGCCTTCTATAAGCCCCATAAAAGACATGAGCTCTAATGGTGCTTACATATGACACTGCATGATCATGCTAGTGGTGTTTATTGTTATCATTTCTCTTTGCTCCTGAGCATGGATTGAAACTCCTATTATGCCTGAGACATTTTTGAGGTTAATATTTACTTAATATAAACATTCTATTTTAAAAATAATGCCTGGACTCTATACCAAAAGCCCCTTTTTAGTTATTCAATAACTTTACTTTTATTTGACAGAAAGAAGTGGCAATTTATTTACCTGTTTCTGGGATAGATGCAGACAGTTGGAACATTTTCCTTTCGTTTTGGACTTAGTAGATTTCGAGTAACTTTCGGCCATATGCCTAATTTAACTGTCCCTTCCCTTTCCATATTTTTTCTTCTTCTTCTTCTTTTTTTTTCTGTGTTGATAGGGACTGAACCCAGTGCTGTGGATGCCAGGGATTTATTTTTATTAGCATAAAAATTTAGGTTTCATTATCAATTTTTTTTCAAACAAAGTTGGAGAATATTTTAATGATAGTGGCAAAAATCTGGTATGTCTGTAGATAGAGTGGATTTTTAAGATGCAGAAAACCTTTATTTTGCTTGACACCTTAGAACGGTGGTGCCTGCAGATCTCAATATTATTGGGAAACATTTTAAACAAAAGCCTTTGGAGCCTTGGCAAAGCCCAACCATAGCCTGTAGCATCTCAGTGTCGCCCAAGGCAGGTCTGCCCATACCTGCTGGAGGCAAAGGTACTGTCATCAGTTGTCATTTTCTTTCTCAGAGAGCTTTAGCCAAGTGAGTGGTGCTCTGTACTCCCATCCCAGGCTTTCCATGCCATTTGTCATAGTGACACAAACACTCTTCAGACTCCAACTATTTAATATACAAGAGTGAGAAGCAGAGAGACAGGTGGATGTCTGTGAGTTCAAAGGCCATTCTGGTCTACATAGTGAGTTCCAGACTAGCCAGGGCTACCTAGTAAGACCCTGTCTCAAGAAAGAAATTAAAGAATACAATAACTTAGATGAAAATATAAAAGGAAAAAAAATATCAAACACACATGTATTTTGTTCTCTACTAACCTAGTTAATAATTCATAAACTGCATTGCTCTCCTCTGCAGAACATGGTGGTGGGGTTTAATGCTGCTTTCTAAAGGCAGGACAGGAAAACTATGGAGTTTCTTAAATGTATTTTTGCTTTTATTTTTGTTTTTGTTTCTTCTGGAGATTGAATCCTGGGCCTGGTGCATGCCACCACTAAGCTGTGTCCCAGCTCACAGTCTTATTTTTGATTACAAAATAGTAAGAAACCCAGCCCCTGTGTCAGCGCAGAGGCATGCTCGTGTGGCTCTGGACCTAATTGTCTTCATCTGGGGAATAAGGAATGCATTTTCTGCCTCTGTTTTTGTTGCCAGTTTGCTTTTTTTCTTGATTCTAACAGTCCTTTCCTTTCACATATTACTTTTGATAATCCTCCCTCCCATTTTAAAACAGTTCATTTTTGGCTGGCCTTGAACTCACAGAAATCTGCTAGTCTCTCAGCTTCACAAATTCTGGGATTAAAGGTGTGCACCACCATACTCTATTATTTTTATTTTTTATTTTTGTTTTTTTTGAGACAGGGTCTCCTTCTAGCCCCAGCAGTCCTGGAACTCACTCTATAGACCAGGCTGGCCTTGAACTCACAAAGATCCGCCTGCCTCTGCCTCCCAAGTGTTAGGATTAAAGGCGTGCGCCAACACGCCCAGCTCTATTATTTTTAAATATGGAAGTTGAGGGCTGGAAAAAGTAAGTGTGTCGTGCGTTGTCACTAGGTTTAATAAACATTGGAAAATAGACCTGGTGGCACTGAACATGGTAGGGTGAAGAGCCAGGGGAAGGGGCCAGGCATGGGGTGTCAGAGAGGGGAGCTCACACACTGATAAGGGAAACGAAGAAACAGGAAGACTCAGGCTTTGAAAAGTGCTAGTGAATAAAAAATGAAAATGGTTCTGTCCCGACAGGGCTGAATTCAGGTTTCCTCACTCACACTCTCCTCCTCCCATGAATGAAATTTTAGTGACCGAATCTTGGAATTCTCTATTGTCTGCTCACCTTTCCACTGAGAACAAGACAAAGGCTACGGATAGACAGGAAGGTCACAGGTGAGAAGTTCCTGGCTTAGGACACAGGGCAGTTCTGGCCATTCAAGTGGGCCATTCTGACCTCAACAAGTATATGTAGTTTTAAGAGAAGCTTGCTTGTTTTGGGAAGAAAGCGAGTAGAACAAGTGTGGTGCTGCGATGGTTAAGAGCAAAGCATTCATTCATTCTAGAGAGAACAGAGAGGAAGCCCAGGTCTCACCTCCTTGGCTTGCAGGGATGTGACACTGGGCACCTGCTACTAGATCTGCCTTGCCCAGAACCATGTTGGTTCTTGCCTATCCATAGATTTGAATGATTTATGGTGATTTGACTTTTTCAATTCAGTTAATTTCTGACATAAGGAAGCTTTGTCTCAGATGATTCATCAATAAGGGTATATTAGGCAACCCATGCCATAATTATATATACATATGTTTCTTATAGAAACCCAGAATGTATTCTACACACCCATAGGAACTCTAATTTGATTTTCATTTATTCTGAAAGACTCTGTTTTCCAAGAACGAATCCTTCAAAGCCTTGTGGAGGGAGCAGAAGCTACCTCTAGGTGGACACAATTTTCTTTCTCTCTCATCCTCCAATTCCTGGCTAGCAATAAAGCTATCAGGCTCATTTCCATATCAAACAAAGAGGAGGCAGGAAAATACTCCCCTGATCGACATAAAAAGACACATTTCTGGAGATTGTCTAAGAATTTGTTTTTATGGCCAAAATTAGCAAATTGTTCACAGTAATAGGTGAATCAGATGACAATGGTGTTTAAGAGAACAAAGCTGCTCCAGCAGGACTCCAACCTCAAATCCGATACAAGGCAGGTCCCTAGCTGCCAGAACACCTTCACGCCAGGAACCAAGAACTAAAAGTGAGGCCTTTTTTTTTTTTTTTTTTTTTTTTTTTTTTTTAAGAGAGAGAGACTGAAAGAAAGAAAGAAAGAAAGAAAAAAAAAAAAAACAACAAGCAGTCAGGAAGTCTGCCACTTACCCAGATGCAGCTACCAGAAAATGCATTCCAGGGCTTGCTCCCAGCTGCCCCGAAGCTCCGTGGGTGGCCTTTGTGTTAAGGCAGGGACACACGTGGCTCCCGTCTCACCGGTGTCCCAGGAGCTTCAGTCATCCAGCCACTATTTCCTTCCTTGATTTGAAACCCTTTTTGGGGTTTTGGAAACTTCCAGATGGAAGCTGAGTGGCCAGCTGGCATACATAAGCTGCTGGTTGCTTGACCTGTTTTTAATCCATAGCGATTTAATAACACACAAGAAAACATTAACATGCGCTGGAGTGCACGATGTTAACATGCATGGCACCCTTCTGAAGGAGACCTGGGCTGGCCTGTGCTGGGGACAGTTTCTCACAGGGTGAATCAGCGTTGGTACTCTGGGAGTCAGAGTTTTCTTAGAACTGCAGTAAAGGATGAAATAGACAAACCCAGAAACAACCTGGAAACTGGGACCTGAGCTAGGAAAACGGGCAGGATGAGGGGCCTGGAGTCCGTCCACCTGTGGAAGAAGGGCTCAGAATTCCGGAGGCAGCAGCAGGCAGCGAACTGCCCAGCCCAGCAAGCAAGCCGGTTTTCATGCTGCAAGCATCTCAGATTCCCATGTGTCATCGCCTCTCAGGGACCTGTCCTCTGCCAGGTGGCATCTGGAATTGTGAAGACAAAGTTTCTAAAAAGTGCCTCCCATACTATGGGTCCCAGGCACCTACCACCTTGGAGGTACTTGCTCTAACAGCTTGTGAGAATCATTGGGGGAGATATTTAATTTCAAACGTATAGCAAACCCAGGCCCCACCCAGAGGATGAAATAAATCAGAATTTGTGAGGTTTAGGCCCTGCTTTAAAAAAATTTATGTTGAAGAGCTGCGGTATATGACATGGTTGTGGAAAGCAAGCTTAGCATGCACAAGACCCTGGATTTGATCCCTTGTATCACACACTCAAAAATACCAAACTTTTATACTGAAATAATTCACATATTTAGGAAGTTGCAAAAATAAAAGCGATATTTCACATATTATCCAGCCTCCCCCAATGCATATGATGTAACAGTACAATATAAAAACCAGAAAACCGACATTGATACAACTTGTGTGTGTGTCCTGGTCTGTTTTATCACGTGTGGGTTTGTAACTACCACCAAATTCAGGGCTGGAGAGATGGTATGATGGTTAAGAGCAATGGCTGCTCGTGCATCCACATGGTGGCTAACAACTATCTATAACTCCAGTTCTAGGGGATCTGACACCCTCTTCTGACTTCCATAGCATTGCACGACCTAGGTGCACTTACTTACATGCATGCAGGCGATACACACATACACACATACACACATAAAAGTAATAAATAAAATAGTAAAAATTGAGATATCATGAACAGAAGAGGGCATTGGATCCTCTGGAACTGGAGTTACTGATAGCCTCCATGCTGGGGTGCTGGAAATTGAACCTGCATCCTCTGCAAGAGCAGCCAGTTCTCTTAACCACTGAGTAATTTCTCCAGCCCCTGTTAGTGATATTTCTAGTCTACTTTCCATTAGAAATGCTTGGTAACCACTTATATGTTCATCTCTCCAATCTTACATTTTGAGAATGTCATTTAGAGTTCTATATTGTGTAGCATTTTGGTGAAACTTTCCACTGAATGTAATAGCATTTTGCACCATTCAAGTTGTATCAGTTGTTTGTTTCTTTTTATTGTGTAGTATTCCACTGTATATAGGACAATCACAGTTCATCAATTCATCTGTTAAAGGACATTTTGGTTGCTTTCAGTTTAGAGTTACTACAAATAAGTCTGCTGTAAACATTCATGTTCATGTATATAATCATGTAAATTTTCATTTGTTTCATTTTCTTTTTAAGCTTTTTAGAATTCCAATGAATATTGAGGCTAAGAACCCTTGGGACCCTTGGAAAATATGGCTACCAATATTCTAAATATTTATGAAATTCTCTGTGTGACTCTGTGCTGTGTGTCTCCCTGTGGTTAAAATCCTGGCTTTACCACTTGATGATGGACTTTGCTTCAGCCTCAAGAGCTCAGTCTCCCAGCTCTGTAGCATCTCTGTGAGGATACAGCGAAGATACATAGATAGCAGCTTGAGAGCATAGTTCCAGGGCTGGGGAAGAGGGCTCAGCCGATAAAGCACTTGCATTTGTGCCCGAGAACTGAGTCTGATCCCTGGGACCCAGAAGGTAGAAGGAAAGAATGAACTCCCACAGTTGTGGAAAACTCTGATTTCCACATGTGCAGTATGGTACACAGATGTCCTCATCCTAAATAAGAAATGTAAAAATAAATAAATAAATAAATAAAAATAACCCATAATGCAATAAAGTAGTGCCGGTTATTGTACTACAAATTCAACTTCAGTTACATCAATTCCTGATTTAAAACGCTTGAATGACCATTACAAGAGATGCCTTGAACCCTGACATAAGGCCATGATGAACTAAGGTCTGAGGGTGAGTAGCACTTCTTCCTGAACCTTCCACCATTTTTTTTTTTTCCCCACTTGGTATGTTTCTGGACACTATGGCTTTCTCCTAGGCCATTTTCTGGGCATTGGGATTACCTCTTATGCCGGTGTACAGTATGGGCTCCTCAGAGTAGGGGTGATGGGTCTTCTTACCATGTGTCTCCAGTGTCTCACTTGGCGCTTGTCAGTAGTCCTCATTGAATACACATTGAACAGAGAGATGAATGAGCAAGGATCCTGCTCACATGTGGTAGCAAGGAGTTTCGTTCCCTTGGGAGGTCTAGGACTGCTATATATCTAGAGTGATCCAGGCTAAGGAAGCCTTTGCAGAAGGCAGACCCCTGCTTCAGCCGTGGATGGCAGTTTCAAGGCCATGAAATTGGCAGGGCGAGCATTTGGCGGAAAATGCAGTGGGCCAGGAGGACAACAATGTGAACATACGATTTTTTTGTGTGTTTTTTTTTTTTTTTTGGTCTTTTTGAGTCAGGGTCTCTCTTTAGCCCCAGTTGGCCTGGAACTCACTAAGAAGACCAGGCTGGCCTTGAAATCACAGAGATCTACCTGCCTGTTTAGTTTTTTTAAATATTTTATTTTTATTTTATATGTATGAGTGTATTGCCTGATATATATAAATGCTCCCATATCCTGCATTGACCATGGAGGTCAGAAGGTGTCAAATTCCCCTGGAAATGGAGTTATGGATGGTTGTTAGTTATCATGTGGATGCTGGGAATTGAACCAAAGAGCAGTCAGTGCTCTTAAGGAGTTAAGCTATCTCTCCACCCCCATTAACATACTATGTTTATAAGAGCAGAGACTAGTCAGGACTTAAAGTCAGAAGAAGCTAGTGCAAGCTGACTGGTGGGGAGTAAATCAAGTGGCCTTTCAGCCCCGGGGATTACTTACTATAAAATGTAGACAATCTTACCTGCATTAGTTTTCTGTCACTGTAACAGTATCTGACAGAAACAACTGAAAGAGAAGCTTATCATGGCAGGGAAGGCATGGTAGCTGGAGACTGTGGTGGTAATGGAAGCCTGTGTTAGCTGCTTGTTGCATGGTGCCTACCACACAGAGTGCAATAACCCCTAAAACCTGCTCCCCACCTCCCAGTGACCTCCAGCCAAGTACTGCCTCCTAAAGCTTCCATCTATCCCACACATCCCACACATCACCACCAGCTGGGGGCCGAATGCTCAGACTCATGAGCCTGTGCAGTACTTTAGGCATAGATTCTGGGGCCAGAGCGCTCTGTGATTTTGGACACTTAACCTGTCTCCGCTTCATTTTCTCATTTATAAATGCAGATAATAGCAATATTTACTCTCTAAGGTAATAAAAGATTATGCACAGAATTAATACCAAGGACGGGAGAGATGGCTGAGCGGTTAAGAACACTAACCACTCTTGCAGAGGACCTGGGTTTGATTCCCAAGAACATACAGGGCAGCTAATATCCATCCCTAACTCCAGTTCCAGGGGATCCAATGTCCTCTTCGGACCTCCTCTTGCATTGCACAACATGGGTGCACTTAAACACATGCAGGCAATACATTCATATGCATAAAATAAAAATAATAAAATACAAAAATATAAAAAATTAGTGCCAAATGTTTACAAATGTAGACAAATACAAGAATAAATTATTTCTGTGAGGATCAGATGAAGGGAAGCTTAGCTCTGCTGCCTAAATGATTCTAGTTAGGCTTCCTCAAGATTCTACCTGCTCTTTTAGTCTACATTTAGAATTCCTCACTTGAGTAAATATGGGAAAAACAGTGAAGCTGGAGCAGGGAACTGTGGGATGCCGTGTAACCAGTCCTCTCAGGAGAGACCAGAAGCCACACCATCTGATGTCTGCCTTGTGGCCACGTGAAAAGAAGTTGGGGGTATAAGTCCAGTTCCTGGTGGACAGGTGTTTAAACCCAGGGCCATCCTTCAGTTGGCACCCTTGGCGAGAGCTCTGTAGACGTGCGAAGATTAAGTCGAGAGGAGACCAAATTGCTCATCCACCTGGTGCTTGTGGTGCCAGCAGGGCGGGGCTGGGGCTCAGCGACAGGGACTGGGCAGTCAGAGTTAAAACCTTCACTGTACTCACTGATGCTCTGTTTTGCAGAGAAATCTGAAGTTCTGTTCCCCAGAGCACAAGTCAGTCCGCCAACTTTTATAGATGCTGTCATCCACATTATACTTCCATCTGGCCACAACTGTTTCAAAGAATCATAGGCATCTCTTTTATTATCAAAAAGAATAATGTGATTAATGCAAAGTGTTAGTTCCTGAATTCTGCTGTCAGAAGTGAACTAAAAAAAAAAAAGTCAGTGCTGTGGATATGACCTTTTCTTCAGAAGTTGTTGTTTGTTTTGTTTTTTTAAGAAGCTTCATTCAGTCAAAGAAAAAAACACTGAAATGGAAAAATGTTTTGAAATATTTTATTCTTATTTTCTGTTAGTAGAAATTTGAATTTATGGGCTGGAGAGATAGCTCCTGAGCACTGGCTGCTCTTGAAGAGGACCCAGTTCAGTTCCAAGCACTCCTCACATGGCGGCTAGCAACCATAGGTAACTCCAGTTCCAAGGGTTCTCGCTCCCTCTTCTGACCTCTGCAGGGATTTCAGGACACAGGTGTACTTGTATTCATTCAAGCAATATACACATAAAAATGATAAAGAAAATATTTTTTTTTAAGTAAGCTGAGGATGGTGGCACACTCTTAATCTCAGCACTCAGAGAGGCAAAGGCGGGCAGATCCTTGTAAGATCAAGGCCAGCCTGGTCTAGGCCAGCCGGGGCTATGTAGTGACACTCTACCTCAAAAAGATTTATTTTTAATTATATATGTGGCTATACATGAGTGCAGGTGCTGACTGCAGGAAGCTGGAACTAGAGTGATAGGCAGTTGTGCTGGGTGCTGGGAACTGAACTCAAGTTCCCTGTAAAGAGCAGTACTTGCTCTTAACTGCTGAGCTATCTCTCCAGCCCCAGGAACAGCATTCTAATTAGTAGTGTTTTGTCTTTTCAGAGACAATGTTGTTAGGTGAGAGAATCTTGGTGACAGAGCTGGAACATTGGGCAGAATTTTGAAGAAGAATAAAGGACTTGCTTTATGGGAAAGTCTGTCCCTGGGACAGGGGGGAGGCGATGCTTTACTGGCTTACTGTGCATAGCCCCTTCCAGCAAACCCTCCTGGGAGGTGTGAGTCAATGTATACTCCTGGTCCTGTCTGGGACACTGACCGGTTACTGTGGGTTAGGGGTCCGAGCTTGGCCTCCAGTGTGCAAGGCTGTTCAGTCAGCAATCTGAGAAGCCACGTCATCAACTCTTCTACCTGCTTGACTTCAGCTTCCCCAAACAGTCTCCTGAGCACGGAATCAACTCAGATTGTCCTATGGACAATAAGTTCCCATTCTGCTCTGCCCTCAGGGCCTCGCCCCCCTACCTAGACTGCTCTTCCAAATTTCACAGGCCTTCCCAAGACTTTATGGGTTCGAGTGTTAGGGGCAGGGAGTGCTTTACTTAAAGCATTCTGAAAATAATTAAATGTATCAGTGTCTCAGAGCCATATCCTACTTTTCAGACTGATTACATGGTGGAGGCCCTTAGGTTCCCACAAGTCTGAGGCCCACAGAGACACAGGACCCAGCATGTGCTCTGATCCAAATCTTGCTTCTCTCTTATGAAAATCCAATTTGAGGTTTCATGCAGCCATTCTTTTGTACATTTATTGAAAGTTCAAATGAAAACACAAAAATTAACTTCAACCTGATTATGTGTTCACCCTGTGAACACATCTTCAGTCATTTTACGTCTATTGCCACCCGCATGTCTGTACTTACTCCATTGTTGGACTCTGGGTGCTTATATCCTTCTGGTCTTTTGCTTAATTTTATCAAAAAATGTCTTCCCATATTTCCACATAATTAACAAAAACTTTAATTTCTAATAGTTTCACAATAACCCACTTATGATGTGCCAAAACTTACTCATTACCTAATATTGCAGTTTAGAAGGCCTTTTCTCTGAATGACTGGTGGTGAATTAAGACTGGAATCTTTTTTTTTTCCGTATGTGTATGAATGAACAGTCTGCATGTAGATTTGTGCATCCGTGCTGTGCAATGCCACGGAGGTCAGAAGAGGGTGTCAGATTCCCCTGGAACTGGAGTTAAAGACGGTTTTCAGCTGCCATGTGGGTGCTGGGGATCGAACCCCGGTCCTCTGCAAGAGCAGTCGGCACTCTTAACCACTAGGCCATCCCTCCTGCCCCAATACTGGAATCTTTAAACAGGAAACAGGAAGATTTAAAACAAGATTAGATGTTAAAAAAAGGTTACACGGAAAAGCATTTGAGAATGAATAAAACTGTAATTAGATTTGTTCAAATATAGAAAATATAGGTCTAACGAAGGGAATCTAGCCAGCAACTTTCTTTCCTTAAACATTCCTTTTGTAATAATGACTGCTAGATGATCAGTGCAGAAAGGCAAGCATTGCCAACATTCTAGTGTCTTTTTAATATATTTCATAGACCTGTTTAAAAACTGAAAATAGTATCTATACCTGTATCTTTTTTTTTTTGCATGTGCATACGTGTGTGTGTGTGTGTGTGTGTGTGTGTGTGTTTGTATTTGTGTTTGAGACAGAGTCTCCCTGTAGCACCAGCGGGGGGCGCTGGAGAGATGACTTGGTGGTTTAGAGCACTGGCTGTTCTTGCAGAGGACCTGGGTTTGGATCTCAGCATCCACATGGCAGCTCACAACAGCCCCTACCTAACTCCAGTTCCAGAGGATCAACACCCTCTTCTGGCCTCTGTAGACAATGCACACATGGATGCATTTAACATGCATACAAGTAAAACATTCATACATATAAAATAAAAATGAATAAATATTTGGAAAAAAAAAAAAGAAGAGAGTACTATAGGGTCTGGGGATAATCTGTCTAAGTGTGAGCAAAACCTTGGGTTTGGTCCCAGCACAGGGGATGGGCAATTTTTTTTTACCAGTTTTTTTTTTCCTGACTTTTTTTTGGGCCTTTAAAAGGCTATATATTATTCCATTGTATGTCTACTCCATCATGCCTATGTTTAAGTATCTGAATTGATTCTTGCACTTTTGATACTACTGTTCCAATTATATAAAATGCTTCAAAGGGGCTGGAGAGATGGCCTAGCAGTTAAGAGCACCGACTGCTCTTGCAGAGGACCCAGGTTCAATCCCCAGCACCTACATGGCAGCTAAGAACTGTCTGTAACTCCAATTCCAGGAGAACTCCAGTTCCAGGGGAATCCGAGACCCTCTTCTGATCTCCGAGGCGTTGCACGACGCGGGTGCACAAACCTACATGCAGACAGTACATTCGTACACATACAAAAAAAAAATTTTTTTAAATAAAAAAATAAAAAAATAAAATGCTTCAAAGAACAACATTCTTATCAGGGAATATCTGAGCAAACAGTAAACAGGCTTTGTTCTTTCTTTTTCATTTATTTATTTATTTATTTTTTGTGTGTACAAATGTACTGTCTGCATGTAGGTCTGTGCTCCGTGTCGTGCAGTGCCGCGGAGGTCAGAGGAGGCTGTCGGATTCCCCTGGAACTGGAGTTAAAGATGGTTCTTAGCCGCCATGTGGGTGCTGGGGATCGAACCCGGCTCCTCTGCAAGAGCAGTCAGCGCTCTTAACTGCTAGGCCATCTCTCCAGCCCCTTTTCTTTCTTTTTTTTTTTAATAAGGTCTCACTGTGTAGCCCAGGCTGACCCAACGTCTAAACCTCTACCATTATGCCTTCCGAGTGCTGGGATCACAGGTACACATTGTTCTTTTTCCTTTAAATTGTTTTTGACACTATGTTAGCTTCTTTCCTTTTCCTTTTATTTTCATCCATCTAGGATTATTTATTTATTTATTCATTTATTTATTTGTATGAATGTACTGTCTGCATGTAGGTTTGTGCACCCACATCGTACAATGCCTCGGAGGTCAGAAGAGGGTCTCGGATTCCCCTGGAACTGGAGTTCTCCTGGAATTGGAGTTACAGACGTTTCTCAGTCGCCATGTGGGTGCTGGGGATCGAACCTGGGTCCTCTGAAAGAGCAGTTGGTGCTCTTAACCGCTAGGCTATCTCTCCAGCCCGGATTATTATTATTATTATTATTATTTTTTTAGTTGAGCACTAATTAACACCTGTTGGCAGCCGGTCTCCTCTCTTCTTCATGTTGTGGTCATGTGAGCAGAGGCCTTGACCACCCTTGCTCTCAACAACCTTGTCAAGGTATTTGTGCAGTGAGCAGCCCTGCAGAGCATTGGCTCCTTTAGAAGCAGACGGTGGGATGGTCAGTTGTACAGTGTGATGAGGATGATGCCTCAGCTGCCGGCCAAAAGCAGGCAGGCTTGCTTCTTGATAGGAAGGATGAAGCAATGAATTCCTTAAGCTTGGGCTTTCTCTCCTACAAACCCCCTCTTACCTAAGCAGCATTTGATCCTTTGCATATCGCCCTCTGGGATGGGGGCAGGAGATGCTGTAAATACTGACCTCCTGGCTGCCGAGGTTGCAGTTTTTTTCTCTGATCCATGAATCTTGTTCCTTTGCCACCGTCCATGAGCCCTATGGCAGGTTGGCATGGGCATGTATTGCACAGTTCCTTATAAGAATTGGAACTTTTTTTTCAAAAATTTAATTAATTTGCCAGAAATATTCATGGAATCACTTACTGAACAATTTGAAATTCATATTTTTCATCAAGAAATACTTGTATTCAGAGGTGGATGTAGTGGGACATGCTTTTATCCCAGCATCTGGCAAACAGAGGCCTGATCTAGGTCAGCCTGGTCTACATAGTGAGTTCTAGGACAGCTGGGGCTACAGGAAGACTCTGTCTCAAAGAAATACTTGTATTTATATTATAGCGTTCTTTCTTTCTTGTTCTGTATCTGTTTTGGAACTAGTGAAAGACTTTTTTTTCTTTCTTCCTGATTTTGTTTTGTTTTGTTTTTGCTTTATAAAATAACTTTATAGCATATTTCAACATCCAGGGGGCAGACAACCTCTTTATTTGTTCTCTTTTTTTCCCTGTCCCTGTCCCTCTAGTATTCTTTGGGGATCTTTGCAGTAGATAGTAGTGTCTGGCATATGGTGCACATTCAGCGATGGCTTTCCATGACCTTAGTGAAACTGAGTGTTTTGCAAAATACTCAGCCCCTTCTGAATGGTTGTAATTATATTCATTATAGCAATGAAACTGGAAATAATTAGATTTTCTCATGTACAACCAACTTGTTAACTAATTTGTTAAACCATTTGTTTAAATGCTAAAATTTTAACTGTTTACTAATTATGCAGTTTAAGAAAAGAATTTATCCTACTAGAAAATGCCTAATATAAAGGGTTTTTTAGATTAGATTAAAATCAGTTAATCTGAAGATGCTAAAGGTGGCTGCTAGTCCTAGACCCATGTTCACTTAGCCTGGATCACCTTTTGACCTAATGATATTTTATATATATGGAGAGAGAGAGTATTTCCCTGTGTAGGTTCAGTTAGGTTTTAGATGAATTGTTTTTTCACTTGTATTCAGAATAAAGTACATTTCTATATTCTGGAAATTCTGACAGAATCTGTGTCTGTTTCTGATCTAGTATGTGTAAACAGTTCATACAGACATAAAGGTTTGGAAATTTGGGAGTTGGGGGTCTGGGAATAGCTGAGGGTGTGTGCCTCCCAGACAGAGATAAATCAGGTTTGCAGATAGGTTTAATGCATCTCTTCTTATAAAGTCCTGTTTCCTTAATTTTCCTGTTTGAAAATATCCATTCCAAAAATTCATACTTTGTAATGTGTAAGGAAATCCACATCCCACTTAGATTGTTTGGTCTTATATAATCACTCCCACTTTGCTACCTGTTTAAGAAAGAAGGCAAGCTAGAAGCTGAGCAGAACAGAGTTCTTGGATACCTGTTTGGTTCTGAGACAGGGTCTTCCTTTATAGCCCTGGCTGGCCTGGAACTTACTATCCAGGCCAGGCTGGTCTTGAACTCACAGAAGTCCACTTGCCTCTACTTCCCAAGTGCTGGGATTAAAGGCATATGCCTCTGTGCCTGGCCTTACTAGATGATGATCATATTGTTATAGGGTCTTGTGGCATTTGTTTGAAATGTTATATACAGGTTCTTTGCTAAGTATCACTAGGACGAACAATTGCAATTGCTTCCAACATTCTTGTTTCAAGCCCATCTGCATAATTATACAAGTTGTACAGAAATAATCAAGCATTCTTCTGCGTAGGGTTTTGTGTGCAGCCTTTTTCTTGTTTATCCAGGGATGATGTGAGGATATGTGGGGTTTCAACGCACGGAGGTCCTGGTCACCTTGATAATCTGGGTTCTGACATAGTACTTGGAACAAACATAGTCATGCTTACTAAAGATGTATTGAATGAATGGTAGTCTGGTGTTACAGAGTAAGAGAGTACTTTTGAAGAACTGTAATTTATTTAAAGCATTTCATGACTCATGGTTACTGATGAATTATTAATGGGGGACTCTGCTAATTTTAATAACTAGCTCTATGACTAAACTAACTTATTGCAGGTAGAATTATTCATCATGCCTTTAACAATCACCTACACATTGCTGCTTATGATCCTGGGGTGTTCTTAGCCACCCAGAAAGAAGGCAAGCTGGAGCTAGGCAAAACAGTTTTATGGGGAGAGGGCTGGAGAGATGGGTCAGAAGTTAAGAGCTGTGCTGCTCTTGCAGTGGACCCAAATTTGGTTCTCAGAAACTGTGTCATGAGGCTTACAACCGCCTGTAACTCCAGCTGCAGAGGATTCACACTCAGGTACCTACATGCAGGGGTAGGCACACAAACACACACACAATTAAAAAAATAAGAATAGAGAATACTAATAATATCAAGCCCATAGAGATCAGGTTTAAATAAAGTAGTCTTAAATTAAAAAAAAATAATAAAAATAAATCTAAAAGGACTGGATTTACTAGATATAATGAAAACTTCATATGTTTTAGGTCTCTAAAAAGACATCTCTAGGGGCTGGAGAGATGGCCTAGCGGTTAAGAGCGCCGACCGCTCTTACAGAGGACCCGGGTTCGATCCCCAGCACCCACATGGCGGCTGAGAACCGTCTGAGACTCCAATTCCAGGAGAACTCCAGTTCCAGGGGAATCCGAGACCCGCTTCTGACCTCCGCGGCATTGCACGACACGAGTGCANAAAAAATGGTTGCAAAACAAGAGAATCCTACTTTTGGCTCTCCCCTTTGGCTTGAAGAGTCAGAAATTAGTTACCTATCTGCAGACTTCCTTCTTTTCGGAGGTTTTACTACGGACTAGAGAGGTGTAAGGTAATAGGTTGCAAATGAGTCTGCTTGAAATGTGAGAATAGCTTTGTAACTCAAAAGAAGAAGTTAGGCTAGCAGTGGAGAAGTGCATGAAGCCCAGACGTGAGCGACAGCGAAATCAGAGCGTGAAATTCAGATTAGCCCTCCGCAGGCTGTGAGAGGAAGGGGGCATTGCGAGACTTGGCATGGCAAAAGGTGTAACCTGTTTTATTTGGCCCCTGAAAATTCAACCAGATGGTGGGACCAGCTGTCTTTTTCAGCCATTTAATAAACTCTTCGGTTGTAACAGTTTGGAAAGTGGGGGATTTTTCGTTTTAGCCAGAGGAGAAAATAAAGAATCTGTCCCAAATTGTCCTTGCCAAGTAGTAAAGCCTGGAAACAATGAAGAGTTAAGGGTGGGGGGAGTCCAGTCCTCGTCCAAATCATTGTCTTGTTATTGTTGTCTTTAAGCAGCAGCAACAAAACAAACTCCTTTCTGCCAAATTAGGTGACTTAACTACTTTCTGGAAAATGGATTTTGTCTCACTATTTTTACCTGAATTTGAGTTTGTCTTTCAGAAAGAGATGCCTGGTTATTTAATATTCACTGACAAATGAACAGCATTTTAAAGCATTACAGAAGGAAACCAAACATTTATTAGCAGTTAGCACTCACAGAAGGTAAACACTTTGTTAAGATCCATGAAAGAATTCCTTCCAATTTGCATAATATTACTAAAATGGTGTAGACCCCTTTGAATCATGTCATGTAAATTACGCAGCCCCCAGCTCCAGCCCCTAGGAACAGAAAAATGTTCATGGCAAGCTATTTTCAGAACAGATCTAAGAGGTTTGGCTTTGGGATCTAAATATTTTCTAAAATTGACATCTCTTTTTTCCATCAAGAAAATGGCAATTCTGCTGGACTTCAATCCCGGTGACTGCAAGCCCACGAATCGACCCTCTTAAATTTCCCCACTACATTAATCAACTTGGGCAGCCACGCTGCACCGTAGCGCACCAGATCATTTGTGAAGGTTCTCAAATGGAGGCCTAGCCATACGGTCCTTTTTCTCCGTAGCATAGCCTCACGCTCGCCCCCGCTGGAGTCCCTGCCACTAGCACCTACAATCCAGCCAGTGCTTCGAATCGAACTCCGCACCGGACACGCCAATTTCACTGACACGCTGTGTCAGCCACAGGGAACGCCGCCTGTTCTACGAAAGACTAAAAAAAAAAAGAAAAATACGTATCCTCATACTTACTATTCACCCCAGCTAGCCATAATTAAATCCACGTTACCCCTCACCACAATCACCCTCATCTCTCCTCTTACATTCCGTGAGGTCCTGCACAGGAGGTGGGCCAAAAACACAAACAACAATTTTATTCCCCATGCGCACCCCGTTAGAAAAGATTCTCCCCCATGACACCCACACCTCACCGTTTTTGTTTATTTTTTTCTTTTTTCTTTTGGTCTTGTTTAGCAAGAGTCTCCCCCTGTAAGGGCTGCTTTCTTGCCTCCTGAGGTTCTGAGGTATGGCCGAGAAGTACACCCTATCCACGCATTGAACACACGCCTCCTGTTATTCTCGTCCCACAGACCCTTAGATCACTAGAATCTGATTTCTCTCCGTATTAGTAATTGGCCGCATCAAGACTAAAATGTATCCTAGTTCTATTTTAATAAAGTCTAGGAGGATTAGAAGATGTCTCATTTTATTATCTTTTTAATTTTTTTTAATTAATTTTATATATATTCTGTTAAATGTGTATGAAATTGTCACCTGTCTGCATGCAAGGTTTGTGCACCCATGCTGAAAAAAAAAAAAAAAAAAAAAAAAAAAAAAAAAAAAAACGTTGAGTTGGTGTCATTGGGGAGAATCTTTCTAACGCGCATAGAATTGCCATTTTCTTTTTTTTTTTTAGTCTTTTCGAGACAGGGTCTCCCTGTAGCTCCAGCTGTCCTGGAACTCACTCTGTAGACCAGGCTGGCCTTGAACTCACAAAGATCTGCCTGCCTCTGCCTCCCAAGTGCTAGGATTAAAGGCGTGCGCCACCAAGCCCAGCAGAATTGCCATTTTCTTGATGGAAAAAAGAGATGTCAATTTTAGAAAATATTTTAGATCCCAAAGCCAAACCTCTTAGATTCTGTTCTGAAAATAGCTTGCCATGAACATTTTTCTGTTCCCTAGGGGCTGGAGCTGGGGGCTGCGTAATTTACATGACATGATTCAAAGGGGTCTACACCATTTTAGAATAATTATGCAAATTGGAAGGAATTCCTTTCATGGATCTTAACGAAGTGTTTACCTTCTGTGAGTGCTAACTGCTAATAAATGTTTGGTTTCCTTCTGTAATGCTTTAAAATGCTGTTCATTTGTCAGTGAATATTAAATAACCAGGCATCTCTTTCTGAAAGACAAACTCAAATTCCAGGTAAAAATAGTGAGACAAAATCCATTTTCCAGAAAGTAGTTAAGTCACCTAATTTGGCAGAAAGGAGTTTGTTTTGTTGCTGCTGCCTTAAAAGACAACAATAACAAGACAATGATTTGGACGACTGGATCCCCCCCCCCCACCCCCTTAACTCTTCATGTTTTCAGGCTTTACTACTTGGCAAGGACAATTTGGGACAGATTTCTTTATTTTCTCCTCTGGCCTAAAACGAAAAATCCCCCACTTTCCAAACTGTTACCACCGAAGAGTTTATTAAATGGCTGAAAAAGACAGCTGGTCCCACCATCTGTTGAAAATTTTCAGGGGCCAAATAAAACAGGTTACACCTTTTGCCATGCCAAGTCTCGCAATGCCCCCTTCCTCTCACAGCCTGCGGAGGGCTAATCTGAATTTCACGCTCTGATTTCGCTGTCGCTCACGTCTGGGCTTCCATGCACTTCTCCACTGCTAGCCTAACTTCTTCTTTTGAGTTACAAAGCTATTCTCACATTTCAAGCAGACTCATTTGCAACCTATTACCTTACACCTCTCTAGTCCGTAGTAAAACCTCCGAAAAGAAGGAAGTCTGCAGATAGGTAACTAATTTCTGACTCTTCAAGCCAAAGGGGAGAGCCAAAAGTAGGATTCTCTTGTTTTGCAACCATTTTTTTTTCTATAAATGCTAATGGAGGTAATTTGGATTTTGGAACAAAGGATTAGCGCACCACACACCGCAGGTGTGAAAGGGTTGAAACAAAAGCGATGCTAACCCTAATGGTGTTTCTTGTCATTAACAATTCTTTGATGTTCACACTGGAGCCTCCCTTTTATCTTTTAGTTTTTCAGCCATCTTTGTTAACACGCAGCTCAATTGAATCTTTTTTTTTCCCTCTTCCCACCTCCCCCTGGCCTTTAAAAACATCTGCAAAATGCTTATGCTTACTTTCCAGTGCATCTCAGTGCAACCCCACAGTAAAATGAGATAAAGCTTGTGAGGTTTATTATTAAAACATCAGTAAGTTTCTATCATTAAGCTGAAGGGGAAGATCAATAAAAAAGGAGCACTTAATGTTACTTTAATAAGGATGAGTTTCCTGTAACAGGACTCCAGATTAACTTTAGTATCGCTGAAACGGGCTTCACAATAAAGACGTGGCTGTGATCAGAAGAAGTTGACTTGCTTTTATGCAATTAAACAGTTTGCGAATACTTTGAATGTACTTGATCTGTTATTTCCTGTTTCATTGAAAGCTTTCACGATGCTCATATTTTAAGAATATTTTTATTCTAGCCTGTCAGCTTCTGGCAGGCTGCCAAAGCTTCTGAAAGCAGGTTTGTCTGTTGGTCACTTCAGATTCAGGGGAAGGAAGAGGTGGATGACAGGGATTAGGACTGCAGCCTCAGAAAAATTGGTTTAACTTGTTTTGATGACAGGAGAATGCAGAGAGCAGTCAACACTACATAACATAGCAGGAATGAGTCAGCAGCAGGACCTGGACTGCAGCGTAGGGAAAGTAGAATCATATACCATGTAGCTCTGGCTGGCTTAGAACTCATTATGTAGACCAGGCTGGCTTTGAACTCAAGGGTGATCCTCCTGTCTCCACCTCCCAAGTGCTAGGATTAGGGTCATGGATCACCATACCCAGCTTCAGAGGTACTTAATTGCTTCTGAGTTAAACCATCTTTCCTTTTAAAGGTTAGCAGGAGGTGAATTTGTTAGCTGACACTTCAGTAGTGTAACTGGGTCTCTCTCTGGATTGTTTGTTTCCATGTGAGAATTCATTTCTGGTTAAGTGTTCATTTGGAACCAGTTACGATCCTGAGGCACTGGCCGTCCTTTAGCCTTTATCCATAGTTCAGCCCCAAATGTCAAATGGGAAGGAAAATATGATACGAAAAGATAAAATACAAATTACTGTTAACAATGTATCTTATAATTTTCCTCTCATATTATTTAATAATTCTTAGCATTTATAGGATGTGTTTCATCTTCAAAGCACTTTACAAATGTTAGCTAATTAACCACGAGGTAATGAGGCCTGGATGGTAATGTTGCAGTAAGCTTTCTTTAGCTCAGATTAGAAAGCAGAAAAGAAGTATGTATTCATGCATTTTTAAAAATAGCATTAGATGGTGCTGGAGATTTCATGAATCAGACTCTCAAGCAATTTGTTTTCTGTGTATAACTTATGTCTGTTAAAAAAAAAAACAACAAAACAAAACAAAACAAAACCACCCTGGGCAAATCATATGCTGAAAAGTGGTCAAGGTTTTCCCATCTGGTAGGTGGTTGGTAAACTTGCTTTCATTTTGGTCTCCCATGTTCTCTCCTATTCCTGGTGATTTTCACGAGGTCTCCCTCCTTCTATACATTAACATTGAAAGTTCCAAATGGAAGGACATTCACTGTTAGGAATAAGAGACTGACAGCATTTTTTTGTCTCCTTTCACCCCAGATTTCTCCATGAAGAAAAGCTGATGAAACACATTGAGAATGCTTGCATTATTTACATTGCTTTGTGTACTGATGGAAACGGAACAATATGAGAGAGAGAGAGAGAGAGAGACAGAGAGAGACAGAGAGAGAGAAAAAGAAAGAGACTGAGACAGAACTAGAGAGTAAGCACTCTGGGAAAGGTTAGTCTGACATTGTATAAAGCCCAAATGATATAATTTTAAAGATGAAAGAATACTGTATTTAATCTAATAGTTTATCCTCTGCTATAGAATGGACACTGGTAAAAAATGAAAGTTGCTAATGGAAACATGGTGGCTTGCAGCATAATTGTATTATAAATGAATTAATATTCCTGCTCCGTTGCATGAGAATGTTACTAGACTCATGCTCACAGGGCAAGTCTTTTTTCCCTGAACCCTTAATTTGAAAAAGTTAATCACTCTTATTTATGAATGGTACACACACACACACACACACACACACACACACACACACACGTATGTTTGGGTGTTATGTATTGGTTTTCATTGTTGGGGATTGAACCCAGGGCCTTGTGTGTACTAGGTAAGCAATACTTTATGACCGAGGCACCTTCTCACCATGACAGAAGATCTTGACAGTTCAGAGGGAGTTTTATTTAAACCTCAGAGAGCCTGGTGAACTAATTCTAATTTAACAAGGACTTACCCTATTTCTTAAAGGCTTTTTCCACTTTCTCTATATGCCCTAAACACAAGACCATCAATGGACACTTCGGTATGGACTCTTTGTCCTCCCAAGACTGAGGGAACACGATGACATTATTTGGAAAAAAATCCAGAGAGTGACTGGAATGTAAGAGAGCATAGTAACTCAGATGATAGGTGAACTTTTGCTTCATTCATTCTTCATTTTTAAAGTCTTGACCATCTAGTGTAGTCTGTGTGCTTTCACTGTAATAATGAATCACCAAGGAGACGTGTTGATTACTAGAGTTTACTGAATGTGATTCTTCAACATTCTAGTGATATGGCCTCATTAAATCAGTGCCGCTGATAGACTGTACAGAATACAGAATACGGAGTGCTCTGCTATTGTAGGACTAGCTTCCCCCAAAGAGCGAATCACACACCTAACTTGCCATGGCATGACTGGATCACCTAAAGCCCATGATGTA
The DNA here is from genome assembly GCA_009823505.1 of Rhizomys pruinosus. Taxonomy (NCBI): domain Eukaryota; kingdom Metazoa; phylum Chordata; class Mammalia; order Rodentia; family Spalacidae; genus Rhizomys; species Rhizomys pruinosus. The sequence goes on from VZQC01004444.1 coordinate 870,336, forward strand.
GAGGATTGTCTGATGTAAGTCATGGCCTTGTCCTCTATCCCTTAGGATTCCTTAGCTTAGGAGTCACCTTGATAGTTCCAGTCTTCAGATGGGGTGGAGAAAGGGCCAAGAAAAAGAGATAGAATCAGACCTCTGCTGTAATGTCCTGATACCTGCCTCTCTTTCTTATTTGCTGGGGGAAGCTCATGAAAATGTTAAAAGCTTAAAACAACTCTGTTTAACAGTAGAATTAAGTGGGAGGGGAGATGTAAATCAGTAACATTTTTCATGTTGGTTCCATTTAATGTTTTATGATAAGAATGAAGACATTTAAAATCATATTCTCCTGGCCAAATACCTCTGTCAAGTCTTGGCTTAGATGTACCTTAGCCCATAACCCCATGCCCACTTTCCTGTTAAAATTGTGACCCTCTCTCTGCTCCCCATTCTCCATGGTCCTTGTTGCCCAAAACATCCTCCTGGGATTGGGAAAGTTACTGAACAAATGGAACCTTCTGACAGTGAGGGGGCAGCCTACAAGCAGACAACCAAGCTTGGCTGCTTCAGATACACTATGTAGGAGACCTAGCCCTATTGTTCACTGCTATCTCCCAGTGTAAATGAGTCAGAGGGCACAGCTTTTCTCTGTTTCCTGATATATCCCAAGGCCTGGAACATTAGTCGCACATAGTTAGTGTTCAAGAAAGATTCACTGAACAGATCAATACTTGAATGAAGTAAGAAACCATTTATTTTGGAAAAGGTGTGGAGGAAAGTTCTAAAAACTGTGCCATAAGGTGCCTCTGCCAAAGGCCCTGTGTTGACTGTCCTGTGCCTAGCAGGAACATACTAAATGTTTCCTGGTAATTGATGATCTGATTTGAAATGTGGTAAATTTTCGGAGCAGTAACGGATGTCTCAGAATATGTTCCAAAGTCTCTAGTGAGACTATTTTTGGATGATCATTCTAAGCCCATAAGTAGGACTGGTGTGCTGTGATTTCCCTTCATAGGCATGGGGAGCAGTCTAATGACAGTAGTAGACCATGCTTAGGTGATCTCTGTCTTCTTTCTGTTCACTAGAGATCTGTTTTTACTCTCCAGTAGGCAAAGTTCTCTATTTACCTTTTAACATTTTCTCTGGTAATTTTTTAAGGGGTGGTGTCATGAACTGAAACATTAATTTATAGACCCCTTGCTTACATGGTATGAGTTCATGATCTTCCTGGTATTATTTTCCTCTTGGATATTAACTAATCATCATGTCCTAGTATGTTATCTTCTTGCCATAATTAAACACTATGAGCAAAAGCAATTTGGGGAGGAAGGAAAGGGTTTATTTCATTTTTGCCTCTAGGTAACAGATCATCACTGAGGGACATCAGGGCAGGTGCTCAAGGCAGGAACCTGGAATCAAGAACTCAAGTAGAGACCAAGAAGGAAAGTTGCTTACTGGCTCACTTCTATGGCTTGCTCCCCTTTCTTTTCTATACAGCTCAGACCCACCTGCCTAGGAAGGGCGCCGCCCACCATGGGCTGGGCCCTCCCATATCAATCAGCAATTGAGAAAATGCCTCACAGACATGAACCAGGCCAATCTGATGAAAGAAATTACCTAGGTGAGGTTTACTCTTCCCAGCTCTGTCAAGTCAACAAGCATTAGCCATCACACATGTGTGATGGGGCCCACCCGGCTGGCCAGGTCAAGATGGCGCTGAGGGGAGGTAGAAAAGGAGGGACCCGGGTTGTTTGCCAAAATCTCTGGTTGGGGAAAGATAAGGACAAGCGGCATGAGTTACAATTGTCAGCCGTGTACGCCAATCTGCCTGAGAGGGCCGTAGGGGCTGCAGGAACATTGGTCATTTGCTTTCGTGGCTAAATGCCTTTTGTGGCTGTTTTGTATATAAGTCACTGCCCTGCTTGCAATAAAGTGAGATCCTGCTTGACTGGACTCCCCGCAGCATCCGAGTGTCTCCGGGAACTGAGGAGGCTGGGAAACGAGCGGGGCACTTACCTTTCCTCAACACAGTCGGTTCCAGGACAGAATTTTTTTTTTTTTTTGTCTTTTTGAGACAGGGTTTCCCTGAAGTCCCAGCTGTCCTAGAACTCAGTTTGTAGACCAGGCTGGCCTTGAACTCACAGAGATTCACCTGCATCTGCCTCCCAAGTGCTGGGATTAAAGTCTTGTGCCACCATACCTGGCTTAGGAGGCGGATCTTTGGTAGTTCAAGGCCAGCCTGGTCTACAAAGTGAGTTCCAGGACAGCTGGGGCTACAGGGAGACCCTGTCTCGAAAAGACAAAAAAAAAAAAAAAAGAGAAGCTTTTTTTTTTTTTAACAGTAACATGCTTTCAGTAATGTGTGGGGAAAGACAATATTTTGATTTTTTTCATTAATTTTTTTTTATGTGTATGAGTGTTTTGCCTGCATGTATTTAGGTAAAACATGTGCATACAATGCCTATGGAGGCCAGAAGAGGGCTTTGGGTCCCCTGAAACTAGGGTTATGAATTGTTAGCCACCATGTGGATGCTGACAACCTAGACTGGAGTCCCCTGCAAGAACATCCAGTGCTCCTAACTGCTGAGCCATTTCTTCAGCTCTGAAAAGCATTATGTTGAGAGAAACAAAGGGGCCAGGGAGCTAACAGAAGACTTCTCAGTAAACAGAGAGAGGGAGTCGGAATGGGGCTGGGAAGATCTGGGTTGAGCTGCCATCCAGCTAGAGGTACTTTGACCTTAATCCCTTGTAACAGCATGAAGCCAGAGAGCAAGGCTCTTTGCCTATGTGCCTAGAGCCAGGCAGAGTGTGTGGAAGGACAGGGACCACAGGAGAGCTGGGAAAGGAGAAAAAGAAACTCCTAAGCCAGGAAGAGCCCTTGAGGGAACAAAAGGTTCTGAGTGGCAGATGAGAAAGAAAGGACCCTGGGTGTCAGCCTGTTTGAACAACTCAAGCACATCTAGGACACTGGGGGAAAAGCCTTGCTTCTGGCAGTGGGGACAATAGCACACATCATCTGAAGTAAGCATTAAGACATTTATCTGAGGGGATAATTTAGTAGGAAATCTCTATTTCAGGGATAAAAGTTGGCAGTCTTTTAATCTTTATAAATAGAAGGTGATTTAGATAGAGATAGTGAGGAAATGCCTACAACAGAAAAAGAGTTTACTTTCTGTGCTTTGATCTTTTCAAGGAGTTTCTTAGCCATGAGCTAATGGCTAGTCCTGCTCCATATCTGACTTTTAGTATTTGTTGTTGCTGCTATTTATTATTTAGTTTTTAGTCTTTTGACTAGAGCCGAGGAAGTTGGAAGGTACAGGTGGGAAGGGACACTCCCAGCCCTACTCCAGGATGAATTGTTGACATTCACCTTGATGGCTTAAGGACTCCAGTGAATATCTTGGGAATAAACAACACTCCAGTGTTTTTTATACTTGTTTAAATCAAATTCAGAACTGAAGACCTATGAGCTAATCCATGAGGATTTGTAACAGGTGGTCCCATACCCTTGGTTCAAGGGCTTCACTCTGTGTCTGGGTTTTTCCTCACCCACCTCTGACTCTTGAGCTCTGGGCAGGCTGGGCCAAGGCCTCCTCACCCAGCTTGGGCGCACTTGGGGAAATACTGGCATAAGACTCACTAGTTTGACGTCTCGGGGGCTAGGTTTAGAGTGTCAGAGCCTCTTCTTATCTGTCTCCTCTGCGGCAAGGGGGATGGTTGGGTGTCTGTGTCCTCCATCATTTCTTGTGTTGTGGTGCTTCTATATCTATGGCAAGGTTGAAAAGAAGATGCTTCTGTCCAGCTCTAAACAGGGCAGGGAAATGTGAGCTCTGAGGCCAAGGGAGTGGTTTTAGGGACACTTTGATCCCCTGGAGCCAAAGCTATCAGGAGAAAAGTGGAGAATGCCTGGGACTTTTTTTTTTTTTTTGGTCTTTTTGAGACAGGGTCTCCCTGTAGCCCCAGCTATCCTGGAACTCACTCTGTAGACCAGGCTGGCCTTGAACTCACAAAGATCCACCTGTCTCTGCCTCCCAAGTGCTAGGATTAAAGGTGTGCGCCACCACGCCCGGCTTGTGACCTTTTTTTTAAACACACAATAAACACCTTTATTACATGCACTGACTCATTTGTCTTTCCTGGATCTGATCTTCCTCTGGTAGAACTTCTAGCTCTGTGACATTCTTGAAGCAGCGAGAACAAGACAGTCTGGTATGGCTTATTTGAGCAAGAATGCAGAAAAAAGAAAAGAAACACAAAATAATTTAAAAGAGGGCGTATGCAGTTACTGATCTGAGGTTTCTTTTGACTGACTCAAGCCCTGTTTCAAGCTATATAGCATAAATACATGAGATACACACATACTTTCTATCATACCTCTCCAGACAGCTGTGCTCATTTTTCAAAGCCTCAGTTGAGCTGCTGTTGCTTACCATGACTGCCAAGAACCCACAAGTCCTTGGCTTCAGGCACAGTGACAAACTACCCCTAACGGCCTAAGTTCATTTGTAGGTATTTGTTGAGGATACATCATTGATGCCCTGGGAATCTGGGGATTTTGTAGTATGCACTGAAAATGGTCTCTTGTCTCAGCTAGTCTGTAGGCATGTCAATATTGGGAGAAATATCGATTTGCTAATAAAATAAAGATTAAGTCATTCAAGCACATGCACATATAGAACTAAAGATATTTTGTAAACTGATAGTTGTTTGAAAGCTTCAGGTTTGTTCCTCCCCCCCACCCCTTCTTTTTTTTGAGACAGGATCTCACTATGTAGCTCTGGCTGTCCTAGAACTCGCTATGTAGACCAGGCTAGTCTTGTACTCACAGTGATCCACCTGCTTCTGCTGGGATTAAAGGTGTGAGTCACCATGCCTGGCACTGCTTCAGGTTTCTGTGTCTCCACTGAGATTTTAGTAGTCAATGCCAGAGTCCTCACAACCGTCCTGACAGGGTCATCCCTTCTTGCAGAGCCTAGAACTGTGAAATGGCAATTTAAGAGCATTTGGAGCCTAAATATCCAGGTTTGTACCCTCACTCCAAACTGAGGGTCTTGGGTGGGGTTGCTGAATGGCTCATCCCTTAGTTCCTGTTAAAAGTGGCACTACATGGGGGCTGGAGAGATGGCCTAGCTGTTAAGAGTGCCGACCACTCTTACAGAGGACCCGGGTTCGATCCCCAGCACCCACATGGCACCTGAGAACCATCTGAAACTCCAATTCCAGGAGAACTCCAGTTCCAGGGAAGTCCGACACCCTCTTCTGACCTCCGTGGCATTGCATGACACGGGTGCACAAACTTGCATGCAGACAGTGCATTCATACACATACAGAAATAAATAAAATAAAATAAATATGAAAAGGGCATTATAAAAAAAAAGTGGCACTACACATGATATTGATGCTAATCCAGTATGTCACCTTGGCACATAATGAGCACTTAATAGACATCTATTGTTGAGCACTCAAGATGCCAAGATGGAGCCCAGGATCCCAGCACCCAAGATGCCAAGATGGAGCCCGTGATCCCAGCACTCGAGAAGCTGAGATGGAGCCTGTGATCCCAGAACTTTTTGGAGCAAAAAAAAAAAAAANNNNCAGTACTCAAGATTCTGAGATGGAGCTGGTGATCCCAGAACTTTTTGAAAAAAAAGAAATTAAAGGGAACAACAGCAACCAAAAGACTTGCTCAAAGAACTTACCCAAATAGTAAACTTTGCATCAAAAAAGTTAAAAAAAAAAAAACGAGAAAAAGATACAAGACAGGACTTAACATGTATGGGAGAATGCATGAGAATGGGGGTGGGGCATGGATGGAGGATGGGCATAAACTTGATTAAGAAATATTGTATGAAATGCACAAAAGCTCAATAAAAATTAAGGAAAAATAATACAATCTACTGTTATCATTCTTAGATAATAGTTGAATGTGTCCATGTGTTGTATATTGAACCATGTTTTGATCACTCTGACCCCAGGCAGAGTGCTGGTCCACAATGAATATCCCTTAAAAGTGTTGAAATGAAGGCTGTTGGCTTCTGGAAAGAGCCCAGTTTAGGATTCTGACACACTTGGACTTGCATACTTCTTCCTACTGGTTGCCGATCCTGGTCAGTGCCGTAACCTCCCTGAGCAGACCATTAATGCATTTTACCTGGTTAGCACCTTGGCATGAAGAGTACAAAGGAGAGTGCCAGCGAGGTGGAACAAGGCTGCCATTCTCGTTAGATGTTTTGTTTTAGTAATGGTTTGAGATATCTTCACATTCTGTCTGTAAATACCTGGAGAGTTCTTGCAAGACATGAGACCTGATATAATGCCTCACATGCTAGGAGGATTAGGGGAGTATTCTTTGAAGGAAAAATAAAAACCTCCTTTCTAAGGCAGCTATCTGCATAGAGACAATGTCTAGACAGTATATAACATTTCGAAACCTGGTAGGTTGGTATACAATAAACTGACCTCAAGTCTTACTGTGCTGGTTAGGCTTTGACAACTTGACACAATTGAGAATAAGCTGAGGGAGAGGGAAGCTTAATTGAGGAATGTCCTCTATCGGATTGGCAGGTGGGCATGTGGGGGGCATTTTCTCTACCACTAATTGATGTTAGTGGGTCCAGCCCACCATGGGCTGTGCCACTTCTGCACTGTTAGTCCTGGGCTGTATAAAAAAAGGTAATAAGACAGTAAGCAGCATTCCTCCATGGCCTCTGATTCAGTTCTTGTCCTGATTTCCCTTGATGCTGGACTGCGACATAGAAGTGTAAGTCAAATACTCTTTTCTCCACAAGTCAAGTTGTGGTCAAAGTGTTTTAGCACAGCTACAAAAAGCAATTAGGACATTGACTCAACATATGTTCATAGAACAAATCACTGAGCCTGTCTTGTTATCTGTAAAAGAGAGGGCTGGCCCCCATTTCCTGAAGGTTCTTACTGTTGTAAAATACAAGGCTGTAATATGTCATTTTATTTATGCCTCTACCTAGATCTGACAAGTGACGGCCATCCATCCAATATCAAAAGAATGTTAATTGCAAGAAATATTTCCTTTGCTTTTAACATTGCAGGGTGATTGGCAAGAAGGATTTTCATTTTGTTCCCCTCCATTTGTTTTGAACATAACATTGCTCAGTAAAACCACAAGAGTGAAAACATCTGGTATGTCACCCAAAAGACTGACATTCTTTGCAGCCATTGATCAAGGGGCTAATGTGGGGTTCAGTAAGTTCCAGAGGTTCATCTAGGTGGGAAACATTACCCATCTAAAGAGCTGAGGGCCTTCCCAACCACCCTTTTCCAGGCTTGTCACTTGTTCACACGGGTTCTGTGTAAACCCCCAAACCTGGCTGAACTTTTGACACAAGTGTCCTGAAAACTGGAGTTGGTGGGACCCTTCAGTAAAAATAGCTAAGCAGGTTGTGACACACAGGCAGTATGAACAAGTTATCTGTTTAGTCACTCGACCAATTAGCTTGACTGATGGCATTATCAAGATGTGTTCAATGAATCAATAGACTTATGCCACTGGGTGTGATTGGATCTGGTGCTATAAGCAAGTCACACAAACAAGAAAGAATTTAGGAGAAAACTTTCAACATTGCCGTAAAATCTCCACTTTACACAAACCTGACCTCAGGTAGAACTAATTGCATCCTATGCATTTAGAAAGAGGGAATACCTAAACATTTACTTTAGGAAAAGTCTCTGAACTTTGAAATGTCTGTAAAATGGTGTAGGTGATAAGATAGTCCCTTTCTATTGGACCATATTAACAGTCACCAAGGTAATAAATACCTTATGAAATCCGACAGATCAGCATCGCAAACACTGCTCTGAGAAAACCATCTTTCAATGATTAATGATTAGCAAGCACCTGAAGTTCAGGTACCAGACTAACCTAATACTTTTGAAAGTTATCTTCTTGAACATAGAGAAAATATCATGTTTCCCATCTCCAGTCTAAACCTCAGCCCTGAACTTTCTTTTTAGTCTTTGATTGTTTCCAGTCTAAAACTTCGGCCAATCCTGCAGCTTCCTTGGATCGTCATTCCCTCTCTCTTCTTCCTTGTGTCCCACGTTTCTGGCCACAGTAGTCTACTGTCACAGGAACCTGAACTGATCAAGCCAGACACCCAGTTAGTAAACTCAAGAGCCAGATTCCAACCGATTTCTTCCTCATAGAGCCATCTTTACTGTATCCTTCCCCAGCCAGATTCCCAGCTCCCAAATATGTAAAGGGTATTTTAAAAATATATTTTACTTATTATTTTTATTTTATGTATATGAATGTATTGCCTGCATGTATATAAGTGCATCTGAACCATGCAGTGTCCCCAGAGGTCAGAACAGGGCATTGGATCCCCTGGAACTGGTGTTATGAATGGTTGTTGGCTGGCATGTGGGTGCTAGGAATTGAACCTGGGTTCTCTGCAAGAGCAGACAGTGGTCGTACCCACTGAGCCATCTCTCAGCCCCGTAAAGGATATTTTCTCAGGATGTGAATGCTTTACAAACCCGCTTTTGCCTTCCCTCTAATACTCCAACTTACTCTTTTCTGACCTTTTGCTGTATCACCTTGTGAGTCCTCCAGCTGATCTTGCCTCTCAGTCCTCCAACAAGCTGGTCCCAGTCCCAGCTCTGTTCATGTTAAGTTCCCTGAGCAGAATCCCTAGTGCCTTCTTGTTGCCAAGTTAGATCCAAATTCCTCTGTATAGCCTTTTGAATCCTCCACCCTCTGCTTCTTCATTTTTGTCTTTTATTTAAGGTCAAACTAGAACAGGGGCTGAATTTTCCTACTGCCTCAGTTGTTTGGGCTCTGCCAGAACACTGTGGGATATTCTGGTTGCATAGGGGTGTCTAAGATGTGGAGGGAGGGTACTCTCTAAGCCACACCGACGGCTTGTGGCTGCCCTGTGACCCACCTGTGCCAACTGTCCTGTTTCTGTCCATTTCAGCTCTACTCACCATTTAAGATTTGAGTTAAAATACTACTTCCTTCCTGACACAGTTCCTTCTCTGTGCTTTTCTGATCTGAGTTTCCATTTCCTACTATAAATATCTCTGTTTCACTTCTCTTAATGATATAAGGTTTTGTAAGAGTTGAGCAATAGTATCTCTAAACATTGGGGATAGACAAGGGGTTTTCAGACCCTCTGCCTTTGCTATGCTTCTCTCTCTCTGCTGGCACCCAACCCATCGAGGCAGGTAAGAGCTTCTCATCCTCTGCCTTCACTGCAGGCTTCCACAATACCCAGGCAGATGAGTTCCTGCCTCCAAGGCACACTTCCATTACTTAGCTCACTCATCTCAGCCAGCCAGCTGGAACTCCCAGCCCAGCTCCAAGAAACTTCCATCCCCCCAAGTGCACTCCACCGAGTGAACCCATAGGAAGAGGACCTCCTCTTGAATCCCCAATATACATCTCTGCTACTGGGTATGCTCCCTAATTAGAGAAGCCAGAGGATGTGATCTACCCATACCTGGCACTCACAGACAATGTATATATTCCAGCTTCATAACTTTAGAGGTTTCGGGATCCCCAGCTTTGATGGACTTTCCCACAATATCTTACTAACCTTAGTTCCAATGCTCACAGGACACACAAAACCCCTGCCCCTGGCAAAACTCCCTTCCACAGAGCACCAACTCTAATTTATGAGGTCAGAAGCTGTGCTCTACCATTCCATAGAGCCAAGATCATCTTCAGCATCACCATCCATGAATCAACACCAAGGCTTTCCACAACTGAACATTAAGGAACACTGAGCCCAGCCAAGACTCATGAAGCAGAAGAATACCAAGCACCAGAATACTCTGTCAACTCAGGTGTGCCAGAAAGTCCAAACAAACTAATTCCAGATGGGCAAGCCCAATGTAAAAACACTAGTAACATGAAAAGCCAGGACAAAAATCTCCAAAAATCACCAATCTCATAGCAATGGTTCCCAATGACAGTGACTGGATGAAATTCCAGACAAAGAATTCAAAAGAATGATTATAAATATGTTCAAGTATTTCAAAAAGGACATGAATGAATTCAAAGAGGATATGAATAATTTGAATGACTTCCAAGAAAGCACAAACAGCTGAATTGAATAAGTAAATAAAACCAGGATATGAAAGTAGAATTCAATAAAGAGAGAAATATTGAAGAAAAACCAAACTGAAAAGATACTGGAAATGAAAAATTCAATAAGCCAAATAAAAACCTCAGTGGAAAGCCTCACCACAGAATGGATCATATAGAAGACTGACTATCAGGGCTTATGGATAAAGGAGAGGAATTAGATCAGTCATTAAAGTCAACGACCAATTAAAAATATGAACAGCTGGGCATGGTGGTGCACGCCTTTAATCCTAGCACTTGGGAGGCAGAGGCAGGTAGATCTCTGTGAGTTCAAGGCCAGCTTGGTCTACATAGTCCAAAAAAAAAAAAAAAAGAATAGAATGAAGATCTGTGGGGCACTAGAAAAGAACCAAATTTATGAACTATGGGCAGAGAAGGGAAAGAATCCCATGCCAAAGGCATAGATAATATTTTTAATAAAATCAAAGATGAAAAACTCCCATATCTAGGGAAAGACAGAAACAACACCAAATAGGACAAGAAAAGGAACATCGCATACCCTATTATAATTAAATTATTATATAGAATAAAGGAAGGGTATTGAAAACTATAAGAAAAGGTCCAAGAAACATATAAAGGCAGGGCCCATCACAATAACAACGGATTTCTCAGTGGAAACTTTAAAAGCTAGAAGAACTTGGAGCAATGCACTTCAAATCCCAAAAGACCACATATACTAACCTGGACTACTATATGGCCAAACTATCTGTCATAATGGAAGGAGAAAGAGACCAGGATAAAAGCGGCCGAACTTAATTTATGTCCACCAATTCTCCTCTAGGTTCCGTAGAGGGTTCTGGGCAGAATACATTAAATAGAAGAGAATTATAAACACATTCAAGATGCTACAGAAAAAAATAATAAAAGCACAATAGGACATTTGTTCAACAAATGAAGACTAAGAAAAAGAAAACAAGCACTACAAAATCAACAAACTGACAGCAATTAATACACAAGGAATAATAATGAATCAGAATACCAATATATCAAAGTCTGTGGGATAAAATGAAGGCAGTTCTGAGAGGAAGCTTGCAGTTCTAAGTGCCTATGTTACAAAATTAGAGAGATCGCAAATAAATAACAATGATTCATCTCAAGGTCTTGAAAAAACAAGAACAAACCAAACATAAAATCTATTAGACAGAAGGAAATAATATCAGAGGAGAAATCAATGGACTAAAAAGACAAATTTTAAAAACCAATAAAAGCAAAAAAGATTAATAAATCTTTAGCCAAATTAACAAAGAAAGATCCAATTTAGGTAAGATTAGAAATGAGGGGGCTGGAGAGATGGCCTAGCAGTTAAGAGCGCTGACTGCACTTGCAGAGGACCTGGGTTCGATCCCCAGCACCGACATGGCGCTGAGAACCATCTTTAACTCCAGTTCCAGGGGAATCTGACACCCTATTCTGACCTCCAAGGCATTGCACGATTCGGGTGCACAAACCTGCATGCAGACAGTACATTCATACACATACGAAAATAAATAAATTAAAAAATTAAAAAAAGAAATGAACATGGAGACATCATAATAGATATCAAATTACAAAATGTAAAATAGGGGCTGGACAGATAGCTCAGTGGTTAAGATTGCAGACTGCTCTTGCAGAGGACCCGGGTTCGATTCCCAGCACCCACATGGCGGCTAAGAACTGTCTTTAACTCCAGTTCCAGGGGAATCCGAAGCCCTCTTCTGACCTCCGTGGCATTGCACATGTGTGCACCAATCTACTTGCAGACAGTACACTCATACACATAATAAATTAAAAAAAATTAAAAGAACAAAATGTAAAATAAATGGATGACTTTCTAAGTGCATATGTGCTACCAACATTAAACCAAGAAGAGTTTAAATTTTTCTTTTATTTTAAAGTCAATAAATCTTTATTTAAGGGATTTCACGAGTTCTCTTGTTATCACTGTCCGTCGAGGTTTCAAAAGTTCACCTTTGTCCAAGAAACAGGCATTCCTTAATCCACTTATGAATCATCTGAAATCTTAAGCATCCAACTTTTGGGGGGGGGGTCCCTGGAGAGGGTCTCTTTGTTAGCTCCAGCTATCCTGGCACTCACTATACAGACCAGGCTGGCCTCTACACCCAGCAGCATCCATTTACTTTATGAACCATTTTAGGATTACTCTGTTTATCAGTTGCTTACACCCTAGGAAACAGTAGAGAGTGGCCAGGAACCTGTACTTCAAAATGAGTTCAGATCATATTCATTCCTAAGCCATCACACTCAGGAATACTATGTATGGTCTGCAGGATATGCCAATACCTAGGGCCTATAGACAAATTAGTCTTTTACAGTATGTTAACTGTCTTGTAGTTCCTTCCCACAGGTCAAAGAAATAGTCCTGTGAGTCAAGTAAAACCACAAGTGTTACTGTATGAGGTGTTTCCAATGATGTGTGGCTACTGGATGGAGAAGCCCCATGGGATAGACCTCAGGAGTTAAAAAAAACTTTAAAATAGATTCATCACAAACAATGAGATCAAAGCATAATTAAAAAACAAAGAAACCTCCTGACCAAATAAAGTCCAAATCCAGATGGAGTCACCATAGAATTTTACTAGACGTTGAAAAAAGAAATTAAATTAGATCCTTCTCAAATTATTCTTTAAGACAGGAAAGGAAGGAATGCCTCTAGATTCTTTTCATGAAGCCAGCATTACACTAATATTTAAAAAAGATAGCCTGGCATGGTGGCGCATGCCTTTAATCCCAGCACTTGGGAGGCAGAGGCAGGCGGATCTTTGTGAGTTCAAGGCCAGCCTGGTCTACACAGTGAGTTCCAGGACAGCTGGGGCTATGGAGAGACCCTGTCTCGAAAAGACCAAAAAACAAAAAGCAAACAAAACAGATAAAGGGGCTGGAGAGATGGCTCAGTGGTTAAGAGCACCGAATGCTCTTGCAGAGGACCCGGGTTCGATTCCCAGCACCCACATGGCAGCTAAGAACTGTCTTTGACTCCAGTTCCAGGGGAATCTGACACCGTCTTCTGACCTCTGCGGCATTGCACGACACGGGTGCACAAACCTACATGCAGACAGTACACACATACATATAAAAATAATAAATAAAAATTTAAAAAGATAAAGATACAACAAAAAATTATAGACCAGATTCTATAAAAAATGTAAAAATTCTCAACAAAATATGTGCTAACTGAATTTAAGAACATATCAAAAAGGTCATCTATTACAATCAAGTCAGCTTCACTCCAGAGATGTAAGGATGGTTCAACATATATAAATGAGTAAATGTAATCTACCACTTATGTAGGTTCAAGGACATAAACTGTATGATCATTTCAGTAGATACATAAAAAGCCTTTGACAAAATTCAACATCTTTTCATGAAAAAACCCCTAGATAGTCTAGGGATATAGGGAACATACCTCAACATATCAAAGTTTTGTAATAGAAGTCTGTAGCCAACATTATACTAGACAGAGAATTTCTTTTTTTTTTTGAGACAGGGTCTCCCTGTAGTCCCAGCTGGCCTGGAACTCACTCTGTAGACCAGGCTGGCCTTTAACTCACAAAGATCCACCTGCCTCTGCCTCCCGAGTGCTAGGATTAAGGGCGTGGGCCATCACACCCGGCTAGACAGAGAATTTCTATTAAAATCAGGAAAAGGATGTTTATGCTCTCCACTTGTTTTTGATCCAGTGATTGAAGTCTTAGCTAGAGCAATAAGACAGGAAAAAGAGCTAAGAGGGCTAAAAATAGGAAAGCAGGACATCAAAGCATCCCTTTTTACAGGTACAATTCTATACATTAAAGACACTAAAGACTCCACCAGAAAACTTCTATGGTTGATGAACATGTTCAGCAAAGTGACAAATTAATATACAAACATCAGTAAGCTTCCTATCTACTAATGACAAACACACTGAAATGGAAATCAGGGAAGTAATACCATTCACAATAGCCTCAAAAATTTAAAAATCTTGGAATAAACCTAACTAAGGAAATGAAAGACACAGTGAAAACTTTAAAACACTGAAGAAAGAACTAGAAAAAGACACAAGAAGATGGAACATTTTCCCATGTTCATGGATGGGCAAAATTAATATTGTAAAAATGGCCATCTTACTAAAGCAATCTACACATTCAATGCAATCTCAACAAAAATTCCAATCCATTGTGTAAAAATTTTTAATTTATTTTTACTTTATGTGTATGAGTGTTTTCCCTGCATATATGTAAGTGTATCATGTGTATACAAACTCATGTGTATACAAAGCCAGATGAGGGAATTAGATCCTCTGGAACTGGAGTTACAGACAGTTGTTAGTGGCCATGACAGTGCTAGGAACTGAACCCAGGTCCTCTGGAAGAGCAGCCAGTGCTCTTAGCTGCTGAATCATTTCTCCAGTCCTCAACTCCATTCACATAAAGAGGGAAAAAAAGCTCAAAATTCATATGGAAACACAAAAGATCCCATGTAGACAAAGCAATATAAGAATATTTCTGGAAGTATTATCATGCCTGACTTTAAGTTATACTACAGGATCATAGTAATAAAAATAGCATGGTATTGGGATAAACACAGGCATACAGATCAATGGAACAGAATAGAGGATATAAACCCATGTAACTATAGTTACCTGGTTTTTGACACAGGTAAAAGAATGCACACCAGAAAAAGATGGCCTTTTTAACAAATGCTATTGGTGGATATTCACATACAGAAGAATGAAACCAGAGCCTTTTCTCTCAATGTGCACAAAAATCAACTCCAAATGGACTTAGGACCTCAACACAAAACTCTGAAAATTCTAGAAGAAAAAGAAGGAACTATAGCACAATATATAGGCATCAAGACCTTCTAAATAGGATGTCAGTTGCTCAGGAAATAAAGCCAACAACTGACAAAAGGAACTTCATATACTTAAACAGTTTCTCTTACAAAGGAAACTATCAAGTGAAAAGATAGTCTACAGAATAGAGAACATATTTGTCACCTATACATTTGACAGAAGACTAATATCTAGAACATAAAAACTCCAAAAAAACTAAAGAAGACTAAACTATTTATTTCAAGGAAATAACCCAATCAAAAATGGTCTCAGAAACTGAAGAGTTCCTCAAACAAGAGATGTTAATGACTAACAAATACTTTAAAAGGTATTCATCATCTTTAACCACCGGGGATTAAATTAAGGGGCTGGAGAGATGGCCTAGCGGTTAAGAGCGCCGACCGCTCTTGCAGAGGACACGGGTTCGATCCCCAGCACCCACATGGCAGCCGAGAGCCGTCTGAAACTCTAGTTCCAGGAGAACTACAGTTCCAGGGGAATCTGAGACCCTCTTCTGACCGCGGCATTGCACGACATGGGTGCACAAACCTGCATGCAGACAGTACATTGATACACATACCGAAATAAATAAAAAAAAAAATAAATAAATTAAAACTACTTTGAGATCTCACACGTCAGTCAGAATGGATGTTCTTAAAAAAAGAAATCAAATGACAGGAGTTGCTGGCAAAGTTGTGGGGAAAGGAGGGCATTATTCATTCTTGACAGGAAGGTACACTGGTGCAGCCACTATAGACATCAGTGTGGATGCTCCTCAGAAAGTTAGAAATAGTGGCTGGAAAGATGGCTCAGTGGTTAAGAGCACTGGCTGTTCTTGCAGAAGTCCTGGGTTTGAATCTCAGCACCTACATGGCAGCTAACAATCTCCCAACACTTCATTTCCAGGGGATCTAACACCCTCTTCTGTCCTCCACAGTCATCGCACAACGCCAGTGCAATTATATACATGTGGGCAATACACACATATGCATAAAATTAAAATAATTTTTAAGTTATAAATAGAACTATTATGTGACCCAGCCATAGCACTACTGGGCATATACTCAAAGGACTCTTATCCTACTACAGAGATACTTGCTCATCTAAGCTCATGGCAGCTCTTCACAGTAGCCAGGAAATGGGATCAGCCCAGATGTTCAACAGATAAATATATAATGAAAATTCAGTACCTAAACACAATGGAACACTATTCAGTTGTAAAGAAAGATGAAATTTGCAGATAAATGGATGGAACTAGAAGAAATTATACTGAGTGAGGTAACCCAAGCCCAGAAAGACAAAAGCTGCATGTTCTCCAGTGTGTCGATCCTAGCTCCGAATCTATAGTTTTATGTACGTGACTTGAAGCACCTGTAGAAGCCAGAGAACCAGAAAGGGGCCATTAGGGGAAGAATGCTTAAGGTAGGAGGGCCAATGAAACACAGGTGACGTGAACATAGAGGGTGGGGATACCGGGGGTGGAGGAGCAGGAGTGGTGAGGGTTTGGAAAGGAGGGGCACTCAAAATGATAAAGCCATATGGAAACCTACTTATTTTACAAGGCAATTAAAATATTAATTTAAAAAATAAGCCAGGCATGGTGGTGCACACCTTTAATTCTAGCACTCAAGAGGCAGAAGTGGAAGTCATTACTTCCTGGTACACTACCAAACCTGAGCTCCCAAAGCTTCAGTAGCTAACACCAAACCCCCAGCCATACAGCCAGTCCTGGTTAAAATTAGTGGGAACCAAACCCAACCAAACCCCAAACCAAACCAAACCGAACCAAACCACGTGAATGTGGAAAGGGGACCTGTGGGAAGGAGGAGAAGGATGGTGAGGGTGGAAGGGAGTCATGGAGGAGGGGAGAGAGTAAACAATGTGCAACATACATATGTGAAATTGCCAAGAACTAATTTAATCAATAAAAAATGTAGGCACATATAGATACTCCAGTAGTTTAAAAGTTAAGAAAGAATGAATCCAGAGAAAGAAAAATTGGGATCTTATGGGAATAAAGAAATTTATGTTTTAATCTTATCCTGAGCATAGATATAATTTAAGAAATTAGCTATAGCAATATATAAAAGGATAATATAACATGAGAAAGCTATTTAATGCAAAAATACAAGATTGGTTTAACATTAGAAACATAGACTAGCTTGGGCAGCTAAGGAGCAGAGCACTTGGCAAGCATGTCTGAGTGTCTGGGTACAATCCTCAGTTCTGAAATTTTTGAACAGGAAGGAAATTAGTGTCTTTCACTACACTAACAAATGAAATTAGAAAAATCATAGGATCATTTGAATATATAGTGGAAATATATTTTATAAAATTCAATAATATACAAGAAAAACCCTCTAAAGATCAGAAAGGAACAACAAGTATAATAAGAAAATACTGAAGCTTTCTCGTTGGAATTAGGAAAAAGACAAGCACATCACCAACCTTTCTAATCAACACTGTACTGGAGATCTGCCTCAGTTCCCTACAGCACTGTGAGCCCCGAAGAAGAGCCCCAACGTGGTGTCTCCCTATGTCTCTGCCCTTTGCTATGTCACTGACTTGCATGTCCCCTAATCGAGAGATGACTTTTATTTGCCCATTTCTTGAATATGGGCTGGACTTGTGATTTTCTCTGTTTAAAAGACTGTGGTAGGGCCGGGTGTGGTGGCGCACGCCTTTAATCCTAGCACTCGGGAGGCAGAGCAGGCGGATCCTTGTGAGTTCAAGGCCAGCCTGGTCTACAAACTGAGTTCCAGGACAGCTGGGGCTACAGGGAGACCCTGTCTCGAAAAGACCAAAAAAAANAAAAAAAAAAAAAAAAAAAAAAAAAAAAAAAAAAAAGAGGGTGGTGGGGTAGAGAGCTGGCTCAAGGTTAAGAGCACTGGCGTACTCTTTTAAAAAAATTTTTTTTTAATTTAATTTTATTTATATTTATGTGTATGAAGACTGTGTGCGATGATAGGTCTGTGCACCCGGTGTCGTACAATGCCGCGAGTGCAGAAGAGGGTCTCGGACCCCTGGAACTGAGTTCTCGCTGGAATTGGATTTAACAAAAACGGTTCTCAGCCGCCATGTGGGTGCTGGGGACGAACCCGGTCCCTTGCAAGAGAGATTCAGCGCTCTTAAACCGCTAGGCATCTCTCCGCCCCCAGAGCATGGCTACTCGTGCAGAGGACCGGAGTTCCTTCCCAGCACCCACATGCAACAACAATCCATCCTTAACTCCAGGTTTCCGAGGATCCCATAATCGCCTCTTCTGGCCTCTGTGGGTTGCATGGCATGGGTGCATTATCATACATGCAAGAAAAACAGCTCACAGACATACAAAATTTGGTAGAATTGTACATGTGCGCTAGTTCTGAGACTGGGTTTCCGTCTTCTCGCTCCTCCACCTCAGCCTCCCTCTGTCCCATCTCTAAGTCTCACACTTCTGCCACTGCCATTGGAAAAAGAGCAAATTGGAGGATGACACCATGTGTAAAAGAGCTAAGTTAACCCAGCTGTAGCCCTGCTATGAGAGGAATCCAGCCAAGATCACCGAGGCTGCTTAGCTGATCCGCAGCTAATTACAGATGAACAAATGACTAGCTAAAATGAATGAGAATACTCAGGCACCCCAACGACTTGAGAGAAATACGTGGTTGTTTGGAGTAGACTATAAAGCAACCACAGCTACATAAGGTCAAGATCAAGGTAAAAATGAAAATGATAATAACAGATAATAGAACTGTGTATGTACAGACACATTATTGGAATTAATAGGTGAAATTAGCAAAATTACTAGACAAAAAGTCAATTGTGTTTCCTTAAAAACCACAACAAAGAAAAAAATATCCCCAAACATGTTAGGGACTCAGAGAGATGCTCAGCAGTTTAAAGCACGCTCCTTTTGCTGAGTTTGGTACCCAGCAACCCCCTTGGGTGGTCACAATGTCACTGTAGATTCCAGTCCAGAGAGAGATCGATGCCCCTTCTGGCCTCTTCTTAGGCACCAGGCATACATGGTGTGTATGCATATATACATGAAGGGCCAAATACTCATAGACATATAATAAAAATAAATACATCTTAAAAGATTTTATTTATTTATGTGTATGAATGTACTGTTTGCGTGTAGGTCTGTGCACCCGTGTCGTACAATGCCGCGGAGGTCAGAAGAGGGTCTCGGAATCCCCTGGAACTGGAGTTCTCCTGGAATTGGAGTTACACACGGTTCTCAGCCGCCATGTGGGTGCTGGGGATCGAACCCGGGTCCTCTGCAAGAGAGATCAGCGCTCTTAACCGCTAGGCCATCTCTCCAGCCCCAGAGCACTGGCTACTCTTGCAGAGGACCTGAGTTCCATTCCCAGCACCCACATGGCAACTAACAATCATCCTTAACTCCAGTTCCGGAGGATCCCATACCCTCTTCTGGCCTCTGTGGGTTGCATGGCATGGGTGCATTTACATACATGCAAGCAAAAACACTCACAGACATACAAAATTTGGTAGAATTGACAGTGCGCTAGTTCTGAGACCTGGTTTCCCCCTTTCCCCGCCCCCTCTGTCCCTCTCTAAGTCTCACATTCTGCCACTGCCATTGGAAAAAGAGCAAATTGGAGGATGACACCATGTGTAAAAGAGCTAAGTTAACCCAGCTGTAGCCCTGCTATGAGAGGAATCCAGCCAAGATCACCGAGGCTGCTTAGCTGATCCGCAGCTAATTACAGATGAACAAATGACTAGCTAAAATGAATGAGAATACTCAGGCACCCCAACGACTTGAGAGAAATACGTGGTTGTTTGGAGTAGACTATAAAGCAACCACAGCTACATAAGGTCAAGATCAAGGTAAAAATGAAAATGGATAATAACAGATAATAGAACTGTGTATGTACAGACACATTATTGGAATTAATAGGTGAAATTAGCAAAATTACTAGACAAAAAGTCAATTGTGTTTCCTTAAAAACCAGCAACAATAGAAAAAAATTTCTCCCAACATTTAGGGGACTGCAGAGATGGCTCAGCAGTTTAAAGCACTTACTCCTTTTGCTGAGTTTGGTACCCAGCACCCACTTGGTGGCTCACAATTGTCTGTAGCTCCAGTTCCAGGAGAGAGATCTGATGCCCCTTCTGGCCTCTGCAGGCACCAGGCATACATGTGGTATGCATATATACATGAAGGCCAAATACTCATAGACATATAATAAAAATAAGTACATCTTAAAAAATATCAAATTACATGTGGCACGCAGAAATAAAATAATGAAATCTCTGAAAGATTTTTCTTTCTTTTTTTTTTTTTTGAGACAGGGTCTCCCTGTAGCCCCAGCTGTCCTGGAATTCACTCTGTAGACCAGGCTGGCCTTGAACTCACAAAGATCCGCCTGCCTCTGCCTCCCGAGTGCTAGGATTAAAGGCGTGCGCCACCATGCCCAGCTGAAAGATTTTTCATATAAAATTTTAAATCATTACTGAAAGAATAAGTATTTAGATAAAACAAAGATTACCACCATATTTATGTATTGAAAAAAAGTCAATATAGTAAAGGTGGAATTTCTTCCATTTTTTTAATTAAAAAAATTTTTTAAATTTTTATTTATTTATTTTTTATGTGTATGAATGTACTGTCTGTATGTAGGTTTGTGCACCCATGTTGTGCAATGCCGCAGAGGTCGAGAAGAGGGCGTCGGATTCGCCTGGAACTGGAGTTCTCCTGGAATTGGAGTTACGGACGGTTCTCAGCCACCATGTGGGTGCTGGGGATTGAACCCGGGTCCTCTGCAAGAGTGGTTGGCGCTCTTAACCACTAGGCCATCTCTCCAGCCCCTGGAATTTCTTCCATTTTACAGATTCTAAATAATTCCAATGACATCCCAGTAGTCTCTCTTCACCTAAAATGAACTGATTCTACAATATGCCAAGGGCCTGGACTAATGAAGTATCTCTTGAAAAAAAAAAGTGTAAGGAATTTGCTTTGCTATATACTAAGGTCTATTATAAAGGTATATTATTTAAGACAAGGGTAAACAGATTAGTGGTTAGAATTTAAAATATAGAAATAGACTCATCGAACTTGATTTATATAAATGGTAGTAGTTTAGAGAAATCGGGGAAGAATGGACCATTCATTTAATGGAGTTGAGATTGTTAATACACATACAGAATACATTAATATCCTGGATGAAAGGGGGATCCAAATGAGAAAGACAAACAATCTTGCAGAAGATTCTGAAGGAAAATATATTTGTGATATTGAGGAGGAGAAAGATTTCTTTTTTTTTCTCTTTTTGGTCTTTTTGAGACAGGGTCTCCCTGTAGCCCCAGCTGTCCTGGAACTCACTCTGTAGACCAGGCCGGACTTGAGCTCACAAAGCTCTGCCTGCCTCTGCATCCCCAGTACTAGGATTAAAGGCGTGTGCCACCACGCCCGGCTAAAGATTTCTTAACAGGTCATTAAAAAGTCACTAATTAAAAAGGAAAAGATTGAAAAATTGTACTATGTCATAGTTATACACTTATTTTTTCCCATCAAAGGTACTTTAAAAAAATGAAAGGGCGGGGCTGGAGTGATGGCTCAGCGGTTAAGAGCACCAACTGCTCTTGCAGAGGACCTGGGTTCGATCCCCAGAGCCCACATGGAGGCTAGGAACCATCTTTAACTACAGTTCCAGGGGAATCCGACACCCTCTTCTAACCTCCATGGCATTGCACGACATGGGTGCACCAACCTACATGCAGACATATACTCATACACATAAAAAATATTTAAAAAAATGAAAGGGCAAGTCAGCTAGTGGAGAAAATGTTTGCAATACATAACTGACTATATATGTATAGGTATATGAAACATGTATATACATATGTGTGGTCCTTTATATAAAGTTAATCCAATTAAAAGTGTTCATATCACAAAGGAATTTATCTAAAATGACCCAAAGTACATAAAATGTCCTCAATGTCATTATTAATGAAGGATATGTAAGCAGTAACTGAGAGATTCAAATATGAGGCAGGGTCTCCCTGTAGCCCCAGCTAGCCTGGAACTCACTATGTAGACCAGGCTGGCCCTGAACTCCTCAACTCAGAGTTCCACCTACCTCTGCCTTCCAAGGGCTGAGATTAAAGGCATGTGCCACCACACCCTACAAGATTCTAATATTTATTTGTCAGAATATCTAGATGATAAAGTCAGATAATAGCAAGAGCTGGTAAGAGTGCACAAAAATGGGAGCACTTTAAATCACTGCTGGGAGCATCAGCTGGTACAACTGCTTTAGAAAATAACTTGGAATGATCTCACCCCAGGTGTGTCAAGTTAACAACTAAAGCTATCCAGCACATAGATATAACCAAAAACATGTATGCAGTAATTCTCATAGCACTAATTTCCCAAATAGCCCCCCCAATTGGAAACAATTCACATTTCTCCATTAAAAAATAGCTATATCATTTGTTACATTCATATACTAGAAATCTACACGCTCATGTAAGTACACCAGCTACATTTATATTCCACAATATAGACACGCAGCACCAATGGAACCCCAGATGAAAGTACAAAACTCTGAAGACAGTCAAGGGAGTGGTTATGGTTAAAATCATGAGAATATTTGTGTTTGGGGAAGTACAGGACATAAGGAGAGGAGGAAACCTCCTAGAGATTGAACAGCATTCTCTTCTAGACAACAGGGGTGCTTATTCATAGAGCTGAATCTTCTGATTTGTGCTGCTTACACTGTATGTATATATTCTTAAAGAAAGAAAAAACTGGATGTAAGTATATCCACAGATGAACCAAAATGGAGGCAGCAGCTTAGAAAATGAACAGGGCCTACGGTGAAACTTTTCAAAAAAGGGTCTCTGCCCAGAGTCATTTCTCTTTCTTTTGACATAGTCTTGCAATCTGCTGGTTTTCTTTATGCAAAATGACCTCACAGAGATACTATTGAAAGTTGATAGAAAAAAATAGTAATGCTTAATTACATGTGTTAAAGTCTAAAGGGCAGTTAAGGTCAATGCAGGCAAAACTGTAAACATGGGAGAAGGAAGAGGAAGAGGAGAGGATTAAAATGAATCATAAGGGGAACATAAACATCTAAAACGACAAACCAAGAAAGTGGAAGGAGACTACTGCCATACATTACTAATAATGATGGGAAACACCCCGAGAGATGGCTTGTGGGTTGACTGTTTGGGGAACATCATAGAGAGCACTTATTTAGACCTAGATGGCACAGCCTACTGCATGGCTAGGCTAGAGAGTATAGCCCATCCTTTACTGTGAACTATGCAGTTCATTGTTGACCAAAATGTCCTTCTGTGATGCACGACTATATTTAAAGAATGGAAGGAGTTGGGCATGGTAGTGCATACCTTTAATCCCAGCACTCGAGAGGTAGAGGCAGGCGGATCTCTGTGAGTTCAAGGCCAGCCTGGTCTACAGAGCAAGTTCCAGGCCAGCTGGGATTAAAAGGGAGACCCTGTCTCAAAAAGACCAAAAAATAAATAAATAAATAAAAAATGGAAGGAAGCATCAGAAGACCTAGAGACAATTTTGTTTTCTTGAGACAGTCTGGGTATGTAGCCCTGGCTGGCCTGGAGCTGACTGATGATCCTCCCATCTCAGGCTGTTGAATGCTGGGATAATAGGTGTGCAATACTGTGCTCATGCCTAGGTAGAATTAGAAAAACATCTAAAATTTTTATTAGTTTTATGTGTATGAGTTTGTTGCCTGCATGTATCTAAGTGCACCTGTGATGTGCAATGCCTGAGTAGGTCAGAAGAGGGAGTCAGATCCCCTGGAACTGGTGTTACAGAAGGTAACTGCTATGTGGGTGCTGGGAATTGAACCCAGGTCTTCTGCAAGAGCAGCTAGGGCTCTTAACTGCTGAGCCATCTCTTGAGTGACTAGAAAAAAAAAAATTAAAACAATTGCTTTTTTTTTTTCAAACCAATTTTTATTGAAGCTTTGTGCATTTCATACAAAATTTCCAATCAAGTCTAGATCCATTCCCCCTTCCTTGTCCCCCCCCCCCCGTGCCACCCCACCAGAATTCATACATTCTGCCAAATGTGTTTTTCATCTTTTTCTCAGTCTCTTTAAAATTTTCGATGCAGAAATTTACTGTATTGAGCAGAAGTTCACCGTTTCAGTCAGTTCTTTGACCCAGTCTTTTGTTGTTGTTCCTTCCGATCTGCATCACTCCATATATGCATGCCACATATATCTTTTAGCATCTTCAGCTTACAATTTTTTTTATTAGGCTGAAAGATGAACGATTGCTTCTTATAGGAGGCATGGGCTCTGTACTATGCTGAATTATTGATTTTGCTTGGGGTTTTTTTGCCATGTGCTTATTACTTTGATAAATGTGAGGCTCTAGGTTGTAATATTATCATGTACTTGATGGAAGAATCACATTTGTGTCTATGGCATTGTGAAAAGCCAAGAGTACTGTTGACAGCCTGCCTGTGGTGTTGCTGATTCTGAGCTCTGTTTCAAGATTACTGCTCTATGTTAGAGCTGTATCATGAATTATTACAGAGCCTCTGAACTAGAATTCGTGATTACTTCTGTTTTTGTATAACCTTTATTTACAGATATACTTTAGTGAGAAAGAAATCAGGCAGATTTACAGTTTCATTGTTTATGGACATATAAAAAGTTATGAACATTTTTATTCAAGAGCATGAAAAGCAGTTAACATCAAAAGTAGACTAATCAGTGATAAAGTGAAATTTCTAAAGGCATTCAGAAAATCTATANCTCCCTCCCTTCCTCCCTTCCTCCCTCCCTTCCTTCCTCCCTCCCTCCCTTCCTCCCTCCCTCCCTTCTTTCCTTCCTTCCTTGCAATATAGTCCTGGCTAGCCTGAACTCACTATGTATACCAGGCTGGCCTCAAACTCACAGAGATCCACCTGCCTCTGCCTCTGCCTCTTGAGTGCACACCCAGCTCTTTCTTTTCTTTCTTGTGTTAGGGATTAAACATAGGGCTTTGCACATCATAGGCAGGCCATCTGTCACCGAGCTACCCTGAACATTATCTCTAAACAATCAAGTTAATTTTTTTTCTTCTGGTCTGCTTACACATCATATAAATATTACCTCCTTTTGAGGGAAGATCTGGAAAAAAATATACCCCAAGAATTATCTTTAAAAGTAAGTAAATTTAGCTCTTGAATAAATGGACATACTTATTTCTTATAATTTAAATTTCTGAGATTATTAAATGTCTCTGTTGTAGAACTCTGTCCTCTGGCCAATGTGACAATTGTCATCTTGAAATCAGAGCAAGACTGGGCTCACCAGCATCCCTTTGTGGAAGTGGGGGGAGGTTGAAGGGGTTGTGCACAACCCCCCCACCCCACAGGTTTAGCAGTTGCTAGGGGCAGTGGGCTCTCCTGTGGTTGTTAGGTGTCTGTAAGTTTCCCACGTTCTGTAAGCAACTCTTTAACCATGCTCCTGTCGGTAACCACAGCTAAACCCACTGGTCAGTCAGGTAGACTTGAATGAAATCTTTTCTTCAGTCTGACTCTGGTGCCTTATTTGGGTTGTATAGATATTTGTTCATGTCTCCCTAGGAAAAGTTAACACCATAACCTTATTTAATTATTTCTGTTTATAAAATATGAAAAACATGAGTGCTTACTAATGTCCTTCCTTTCAAATCTCTTATAATATTTTTTCTCTATCTTTAAGGTAATTTTTCTCAAAGTCAGTTAAGCATTTTAGAGTAAGAAAATGTTAAGAACATCTGTGCTAGAGACAGGGTCTTAGAGAGGTTTTTGTTTTATATGACATAGCCCTTGTACATGTTGTTTTACAAAGAGTAGATGCTTTTAAAAGCTCCTTGTATTTAATTATATTGAGTATTACATCATATAATATTACATCAAGACCACCTCAACTTTAAGCGAAAAATCAGAGTTTATGTATAAGAGCTTATGTATAAGAAAAGTGAACACATATAACAATATAACTGAAAGTAGCTCCCTTACCAAGCAAGCTATGTTGGTATAACTGAATATGATTTCTCTGTCTATTCCATATGTACCATGTGCCCACTCTGCCAGGCACTGAACTAGGTCTGAGCAGCATAAAGAATGAAAGGGTAAGCCTGGTAGCCTCTCATAGCCTAGTGGAGAGAGCTGACCAGAAAAAACAATTACTAAATCAGGTGGCTTGGACTTGGACAAGTCCAAATTCTTCTTCTTTCTCAGTCTGTTTATCATTGCTAGAGCAATAGGTTTGTCTTAGCAAAGTAAAGAGGCAGATTTTTTTTTCCCATTGTAACAATTAGCAGTGAAGGAGTTCATTTGCCTTGTAGAAAGAATCTGAAAGATTTAGACTTTTTGTCTAAACAAAAAATCTTGAACTGTATTCCTGGAAACTGGGCACTCAACAATAGAAACTGACCAGAAGGCGAAACGGGGGAAAGATAGAGAAGAGCAGAAAAGAAACTTCTGGATTCCACTTGGTGGGAGAAATAGACAAATCAATTATGTTCACTAGTGGCCTGTGGCAGGACTGTCTGCCCTCTTCTGATCTGTTAGGGGCTTGAAGGACTGCATTATTGTGGTATGGGATGAGGAAGGGAGGGGTTCCCCAGCTCTGGCTGCAGGGCAGATTAGTGAACACAGGAGAGGCGGATCTTCTAGAATCCATGAGTTGTTCAACAAGACTTAAGCACAGACTATGTCTGGAGAAGCTGAATCCATGGCAGTGCCTTCTTGTTAGTGATGATGATCGATCACCATGATTGTTTTCAGCGGGGACAGATTTGGGATGAGGAAACATGGTTCAGTGTTGAGCAAAAGAGTCTCCTCTGGGCGATGCGGAAAAAAAGAAAGGGCAGGTTGAGAGGTTTTCTTCAGGGACACAGGCCCCAGGGGACAGAGATTTGTAGTATTCATCTTCCCCATCCAGCACTTTGATTTGCCTGCAACAAGGAAAAGAAGATGTTCAACAGAAAAAGTAAATTGTATGATCACCTCTGGTGCATCTGAACCTGGGGAAGTGACTTGAACTTCCCTGCTGACCAACTCTGAGGCTCCCTGCTTCCAGGGAGGCACCTGGGGGACTGATCCATGAAGCCTTTTACCTCTGGGTCTAAAGTTGTGACCACATTGCTACTTGATGTCTATGATTGAATTGTCTTTATCTGGTTTCCTTTACAGAAAGTTCTCCCCCAATGTCTCTCGATTTTGAACTGAACCAACTATCTCCTTCACTGCTGGTTCATGTTGTGATGATAAAACCAAATGGACCAGGGACTGTCCCTCCCCTCCCTGCTTTCCATTGGGGGAAGTGCTCCTTGCATGTGTTAAGTCTTGGGGTAGAATAACATGGAGGAAGTGCCTATTTACACTTGGAAAAGTGCTATGCTTTGCAGAAGGAGAGTTTTATACAACTCTCTATGTGTCTTCAATTACGAAGAAAAAAAGTACAATTCTCTGGACTAATCCAGAGAAATAACATTTGCCCTTAGGTGACAATTTCAGCCTTTCTGGACAGAACAGATTAAAGTTTTGTGTGCTTGCTACTGGGAAAAATAATTTCCAGTGTCACTAAAGATGGCGATATCCGGACTGAGTATTTTTAGAAGTCTCTGGAAAGTTTTGCATTTTCTGTGATATCACAAAGGACTCCTTCTGTTTACAATTGCTGAGAACTAAGAAGACAGATATTTACCCAAGTTTTCTTGGCTTCCTCTTGCTCCCTTGATATTCTAGAGTTCCCTGTGGAGAGGACCAAGAACACACAGTCAAAGCAAAGCAGCAAGTCGTTAATTTTTAATTCAAAGTGATTTTGTGTTGAATGCAAGCAGATGCTGATAATATCAGAAGTCACAGCATAATTTTTTTGATCAAAGGGCTCAAGTGAGCCTGATGAAGCATGCATCTTGCTCGTCTTTGATAAACCACATCAATTATTCACCGTGAAGGCAGACATCCTGACATGAAAGCAACAGATAAAGAGCCTAAGCACATGTTCACGAGGAGAGCAGAAGAGAGTGGGGGTGGGGCTGGGGGGCTGGAACAGGTATTAATAACAGAATTATTAACTGGAAACAAAGCTGGCGAAACAGCTTTATGGCCACTTTGAACTCACATTTAACTGGTTATAGTACATGGTGTCCTCGGGGCTACTCAACATTTTGGGCTGCTGACATCGTCGGCGATGTGTTCGCTGCTTCTGTGCAAGACCATCTTCTGAGCCTGCGGACATGGAAACTTCATTGTAAGCCATCCCGGATGCTGGGAAAATAAAGTGGAAATGGCTCCACATACGTGGACCTGGTAGAGGCCGTATCCCATTTTAATGTACACATATGTGTACATTACACATTTATGGACCTGGTAGAAGCCATATCCCATTTTAATGAAGTTTTGCTATTTCTATGTGACATATCATTTCACACACACACACACACACACACACACACACACACACAGAGGAATCCGTAAGTATAAGTGAAGGTGCTGTAATGTTTAACTTGGCCTAATTTCTGATGCAAATCAGCAGGCCACAGTGACAAGAAGCAAACTAGTTTGTCCACACTGTGGAGGCACAAGCTCATGGTCAACCTTTGCCTAGGAGAGTATTGGGGCAACAGAAGCGGGCGAGGGACGATAATCTGGGATCTCTCACAGCCTATCCTCCATTCGGAGTTCAGAGACATCTGGAACACACATCCCGGGGAGAAGAGATGAGAAGCAAACCTTTCGGTGGGATGCATTTTAGAGGAAAGTGGCTTGAGCTAGTATTTACTGCAGTGCTTTGAAAAATGCCACTGATCCATGCAGCCTCTGGAGGTGACATAAGGAAAAGAAGGACGACTGCTTGATTTCCTGGTACAGGATTTCCTGGTTAGCCTTGATTTCGGAACCCTGGACCAAGAGTGGACCGGGGATTAGGAAACCACATAGCAGATGAAGCCATGATTCATTTCCCTTCTAAGCAAATGCTTTTCTGGAATCTGCTGTCCTTTTGTCTGTATATCTGAATTGGGATTTGGCAGTCCTAACTTCTCCTCCTCCTCTCTCTCTCTCTCTCTCTCTCTCTCTCTCTCTCACACACACACACACACACACACCTGCTATAGAGAAGCGGGTGTTTTCTGGACAGGGTGTTTGTAATAAACAAATTGTTCACTAAAAGAATTAGATGGGAGTTAGAGAGATGGCTCAATGGTTAGAGCACTGACTGCTCTTTCAGAGAACCTGGCCTCAGTCCCTAGCACCCACATGGTGGCTAACAATCATTTATAACTCCAGTTCCAGGGGATCTGGAATGGCCTCTTCCGGACTCCGCAGGCACTGCATGTATGTGGTAAGGCATACATACATGGAGGTAAGGCACTCATACACATAAAACAAAAATAAAATAGTTTTATTTTAAATCATATTTTAACTTCAATAGAGATTTCCATTTTTGAAAAAAAATTATAGGTGAAAATTTTTCTTTTACATTTTGCATCCTCTTTCTTTTTTTTAATTTTTTTAATTTTTTAAATTAATTTTATTTTATTTCTGTATGTGTATGAATGTACTGTCTGCATGCAATGTACTGTCTGCATGCAAGTCTGTGCACCCGTGTCATGCAATGCCGCGGAGGTCAGAAGAGGGCGTCGGATTCCCCTGGAACTGGAGTTCTCCTGGAATTGGAGTTTCAGACTGTTCTCAGCTGCCATGTGGGTGCTGGGGATCAAACCCGGGTCCTCTGTAAGAGCGGTCGGCGCTCTTAACTGCTAGGCCATCTCTCCAGCCCTGCATCCTCTTTCTTAAAATTAAAATTTATTTTAGTAGATTTATAAAACATAAAAATATACAAATTACTGGAGCACCATATGATGTTGCTGTGGATACATTATGTAATACTTGATTTGGGTCAAACATATCTATCATCTCAAACACTTCACATTTCTTTATGGAGGAAAACATTCAAGTGCCTTTCCTGTAACTTTTTACAATGCATAATAGATTGCTGTGGTGTACAGATGTCCCGTTGTACAGCTGTACCTGTTGTACTGTGTACATCTGGACCCAGGGATCAGCTCTTCCTCTCTTCCTCCTCAGATGCCCCCTGGCCTCCAGTAGCCACCATGCTGCCCCTGTGAGATCGAATTTTGTATATTCTACATATGAATGACAGCATGTGGTGCTTGTCTTCCTGTGTCTGGCTTGTTTCACTTAGCAAATGATACCTAGTTCCATCCATGTTGTTGTAAACCACAGGATCTCCTTCTCTGGTATGGCTGAGTAGTATATGGACCACATTTCCTTTATTCACCTGTTGCTGACATTTAGGTTGATTTCACTTCTTGGCTATTGTAAATAGTGTTGCTATGAATGTGGGAGTGTGGCTGTCTCTCTGACATACTGCTTTCATTGCCTTGGGGTATGCCCTGTAGCAGAATTGCTATATGATGTCTTAGTTCTGTTTTTTAAATTTTATTTTTATCTGTACTTATTTAGTATTATTATTTTGCTGCTGCTGCTGATGGTGGTAGTGGTGGTGGTGATGATGACGGTGGTGATGATATGTGTGTGTGTGTGTGTGTGTGTGTGTGTGTGTGTGTGTGTGTGAGCACCAGTGCCAGCAGCAGCCAGAGCATCAGATCCCCCTGGAGCTGGAATTACAGGAGGTTGTAAAGTGCCCAACATGGGTGCTGGGATTTGAGCTCAGGTGCTCTGCAACAGCAGCACTCTTTTTGTTTTTGGTATTTTTGAGACAGGGTCACCCTGTTGTCCCTGCTGTCCAGGAACTTTCTATGTAGACCAGGCTGGCCTTAAAGTCACAGAGATCCACCTGCCTCTGCCTCCCAAGTGCTGGGATTAAAGGCATGCGCTACCACACCCAGCATGAGAGCAGCACTCTTAACCATTGAGCCATCTCGTCATTTGGGACTGGAGAGATGGCCTAGCGGTTAAGAGCGCCGACCGCTCTTACAGAGGACCCGGGTTCGATCCCCAGCACCCACATGGCCGCTGAGAACCTTCTGAAACTCCAATTCCAGGAGAACTCCAGTTCCAGGGGAATCCGACACCCTCTTCTGACCTCCGCGGCATTGCACGACATGGGTGCACAAACCTACATGCAGACAGTACACTCATACACATACAAAAATAAATAAAATAAATAAATAAATAAAATTTTAAAAGTTTTTTTAAAGAAACGTCCATTCTGTTTTTCATAATGGCTATACAGTTTGTATTCCTACCAGCAGAAGGTAAGGGTTCTCTTTTCTCCAGGTCTGTACTATCACTTGTTATGTTTATCTTTTGTGCTTGTTTGTTATTTGTTGTTATTGTTGTTGTTGTTCTGAGACAGGGTCTTCCTGTAGCCCCAAATGGCCTGGAAATTACTATGTAGAACAGGCTGGCCTCAATCCCATAGAGATCCACCTGCCTCTGCCTCCTGCGTGTTGGGATTAAAGGCCTATGCCACCAAACCCAGCATCGTTTTTGTCTTTTAAAGAATAGCCATTTGGGGATGATGGCTCAGTGATTAAAGTACTTGTTACACAAGCAGGAGAACTTGAGTTTAGAACTCCAGAACCTATATAAAAATCCAGGCATGGCAGTGTGTACCTGTAACTCCAGCTTCCAGGGTGGAAGTGGGGAAAGGTAGATCCCTGAAGCTCATTGGCCTGCCAGCCTAGCTGAATCCGTGAGCTTCAGGCTCAGTGAGAAACCCTGTCTCAAAAGAGAGAAATATATATAATCTTATATATATATATCCTTTTACTTGAAAGCAACTGTACCATTATAATGTGAATACCTTAATGGGATCTAGAATTAACCTACCACTTATTTTCAGACTTTGTAATTGTGGTATATGGGAGGAGGCTATGTATGCGTACTTTAGAGTAATATAAAATTAAACGGGAAAAGTGTGAACTCCAAAAAAAAGACATGTGTGGCAGAATGCATGAGCTCTGATGGAGAGGGGGCAAGGAAGAGGAATTAGATCTAAATTTGATTAAGAAATGTATGTAATACACAAAACTTCAATAAAAAAATGAAAAAAAAGAGATAGAGAGCAATCAAGGAAAGACATCACGCGTCAACCCTGGTCTTCCACAAACACACACATGCATATATACCTGGACACATGCAACACCACACATCACACACTAGATACATACATACACACATGTTGACATCATGTGTCAACCCTGGTCCTACACACACACAGACACACACACACACACATGCATATATACCTGCACACATGCAGCACCACACATTGCACACTAGATACATACATACACACATGTTGACATCATGTGTGTATGTTGACACGTGTCAACCCTGGTCCTATACACACACACGCACACACACACATGCATATATACCTGCATACATGCAACACCACACATTGCACACTAGATACATACATACACACACATAGAGAATAGTGTTTTGGATTTGTATTTCTCTGATAATTGGTGGTTTTGAGCATCTTTTCATTTATCATTGGCTTTTTCCAAGTATTCTTTTGGAATTATTTTTTACATTTATTTATGAAGGGGTGGGCATTGTGTGACTGTGGAGATCAGAAGAGAATATACAGGAATCAGTCCTCTCAATCCTCTTTCCACCATGTAGGTCCTGGGGATCAAACTCTGGTTGTTAGGCTTGATGGTAGGTGCCTTTACCTGCTGAGCTACATCACTGGCCCTTTAAAAAATAATTGGGGGGACTGGAGAAATAGCTCAGTGGATAAGAGCACATAGTGCTCTTCCAGAGGACCCAAGTTTGGGTCCCAGACCTGGGTGGCTCACAACCATCAGTAACTCCATCTCCACTGGATCTGACACCTCTTGGCCTCCACAGGCACCTGCATTCCTGTGCACACACTCACAGACATACACACAGAGAGAAACAGACACATACATATAACTTAAAAATAAATAAAAAATTAGCATTTATTTATGTATTTTTGTATATGGGAATCTCTTTTTTTGCTGTTTAGCTTTTGAGGTCCTTATACTCTAGATATTTTTAAATTTTTAAAAATTTATTTATTATTTTTTATGTGTATGAGTGTACTGTCTGCGTGTAGGTTGGTGCACCTGTGTCATGCAATGCTGTGGAGGTCAGAAGAGGGTGTCAGATTCCCCTGGAACTGGAGTTAAAGATGGTTCTTAGCTGCCATGTGGGTGCTGGGAATCGAACCCGGGTCATCTGCAAGAGCAGTCTGTGCTCTTAACCGCTGAGCCATCTCTCCAGCCCCTGTAATCTAGATATTAATCCTTTGTCAGATGCGTACTTTGCAAACACTTTCTTCCATTCAGTAGGCTGGCTCTTTATTCTGTTAATTGTTTCCTTTGAGGAATAAAATCTTTTTTTGATGAAAATCTCATTTGACTACCTTTTTGTTTGTTTGTTTCTTGTGCTTTTGGAGTCTTATAAAAAATCACTGCCAGAGTCAAAGTCCTATGTTTGGGGGACTTTAAAAAAATAAAAGCAAGGGGCTGGGGAGATGGCTCAGGGGTTAAGAACACCGGCTGCTCTTGCAGAAGACCTGGGTTTGATTCCCAGCACCCACATGGCAGCTCACAACCTTCTGTAACTCCAGTTCCAGGGGATCTGACACCCTCTCTGAACTTCACAGGCATTGCATGACATGGGTGCACTTACATACATACAATATACTCATGCACAAAAAATAAAAATAATAAAATAAAATAAATAAATAAAAGTGATTCAGCGATTCAGCAAGGGCCATTATGAATAGCAAATTACATGTTTCTTTCTTTTTTTTTTTTTTTGAAACAGGGTCTCTCTACGGCCTGGAATTCACTCTGTAGACCAGGCTGACCTTGAACTTGCAGAAATCTGCTTGCCTCTGCTTCTCGAGTGCTAGGATAAAGGCGTGCACCATCACACCCAGCTTAAAGACTGTTCTTAGCAGCCATGTGGGTGCTGGGACTCGAAACTGGGTCCTCTGCAAGAGCAGTTGGTGCTCTTAACAGCTGAGCCATCTATCTCTCCAGCCCTGCAAATTATGTTTCTTAAATATGACATTTTAGACCTTGATTTTTCTTAAATTTGGACATATCTATGTTTGGATAAGATAACTCTGCAGATGTAAGACGCTATTCATGTTAGATGCCCCTCTCCACCTTTTTTTTCAGAAGAGAGAAAAAAATAACATATCTCAGATTAGTGGCAGGGTAGGGACTCAACCCTAGATCTCTTATCTTTTGTTCTAACACACAGCCGCGCGCTTGCTTTGCACACACACACACACACACACACACACACACACACACACTACAGGGCATTATCTTTTTTAAAAAAGATTTTGTTTTTATTTTTGCGTATGAGTGTTTTGCTGGCATGTATGTAAGTACGCTACTTGCATGCAGTGCCCTAGGAGGCCAGAAGATGACCTTGCCTGTGGAGGGTTCCAGCAGCCTCCACTGACATTCCAGTCTTCGGGAACACTGTACAGAGCACCAGTCTATGACACTGGTTTTGCCAGAACTGAGATGGGCTCCTGGTGGCTCTAACACACCCACTTCCTGCTGCTTTGCAAAGTCCGTACTGGGAACATGGCAGTGTGTGAAGTGATGGGCCTTTGTGTGTTTGTTCTCTTTCTGATTTCTAGCTCAGTGAGCAGGTGCCTTGAGAGTTCGGAGGACTGGTATGAACACGCAGCACAGGGCTGGCATCTGCACATACAGGCATCTGCACATACAGGGCTGACATCTGCTTTCCCTTAGACTTTCAAATATTATAGGAATTTTCCCCACAGCAATGCAAAAAGACTGATCTGAAATAGCTGCGGGGTTCAGCTGGAGTTCATCCCATTTCAGCTGGATTTTGGATAACATCACACTTGATCAGAGGTGTGCACTCCTCAGCTGGCATATCAGATATGGCTCTCAGCTTTTCTCTTAATGAACTTAGTGTTCCGATCTTAGATGGAACGAAGTTACTACACAGAATTTCACAAATTTTAAGATTTCTGCCACAAGTTTAAAGAGTATTAGTGCTTAATTATATGACATCCATATTAGAATTTGTCATAATCTAATTGTCTAGTTTGGCATTGAATTTTAGTTTTTCTTTCTTTTTTTTTTTTTTGGTCTTTTCAAGACAGGGTCTCCTCGTAGCCCCAGCTGTCCTGGAACTCACTCTGTACACCAGGCTGGCTTTGAACTCACAAAGATCCCTGCCTCTGCCTCCCAAGTGCTAGGATTAAAGGCGTGCGCCACCAAGCCCGGCGAATTTTAGTTTTTCTTAAGCTTCATTCCTCCATGTGTCACAATATTCTGCAGAGTATGGCTACATTTTAGTGCTTTGTCCCTGGAAAAATATCTAAGTATCATTACCAATTACAAGGAACCAAATGAATGATCCAGGAAAAATAATTTAATAAGTGCTGTTCAAACAAGTTAATATCAATATTTAAAAATCTAACATGAATCCAGAATTATATGCAAGATGCTTTCCTCAGTATGGTAGAGGTAGCAAAGAATTAGACAAAAGTTCTTTTTTTAGCCGGGCATGGTGGTGCATACTTTTAATCCCAGCACTTGGGAGGCAGAGGCAGAGGCAGAGGCAGAGACAGAGGCAGGGGGATCTCTGTGAGTTCAAGGCCAGCTAGGTCTACATAGCTCTAGGACAGCTGGGGATACAGGGAGAACCTGTCTCAAAAAGACCAAAAATATTCTTTTTTCAATTTTATGTGTACAAGTGTTTTGTCTGCATGTATGTAAATGCAGCCATGTTGTGCAATGCCTACAGAGGTCAGAAGAGGGCTTCAGATCCTTTGAAACTGGAGTTAGGATGGTTGTTAGGTGCCATGTGGGTGCTGGGAACTGAACCCAGATCCTCTGCAAGAGCAGTCAGTGCTCTTAACTGATAAGCCAATCTCTCCAGACCCACACTACTTTCTTTTTAATAATTTTATTTATTTATTTATTTACTTACTTATTTGTGGTGGGTCATGCCACACTGGACATACAAAGGTCAGAGGACAACTTGTGGGGGTCTGTTCTCTTTTTCCATCATGTGGGTTCCAGGAATCCAACTCAGGCTGACAGGCTTGGGAGCAAGGGCTATGCTAGCTGAGCCATCCCAACAGTCCAAAAGTCTCTACTTTGAATCTAGAAGATGGCAGGGAGTCTTAAGGGGTTTAGTGACTTATTTAAGGCTGTGAAGTATTGCTGCTGGACCCAAATAGATTTTTTTTAATCCAAGTCCTTTGCTTTTCTCAATAGATTTCTTGAGTCCCAAATGCCCTAATAAATTTCAGACGAGTTATATAGTTCAATATTCAAAATAGTCTCAAAAACACTTTTGAAGGAAACAAAGACAGTCTCCACTGTGGAAAATGATATTAGTGACAAAGTTGGGTTCAACTATATTAAAGCAAAGTATTCCATATGATGGACAATTACACAGTAAGATAAAAAGGAAGTTGAACAAAAAGGTAAAAACAAGAGCTGGGGAGAGTTGGGAAAAGTGCTTGCTGTATGAGAATGAGATCCTGAACTTAGTACCCACAGCCCATGTAAAAAGCTAGTCATGGTGGGTGGCATGTGTCTGTAATCTCAGCACCAGGGAAAGTAGAAACAGGTGGATTCCTGGGGCCTATAGCTAACCTGCCTAGTTTACTTGATGAGTTCCAGGCTAGTGAGGGATCTTGTCTCAAAAAAAAGGTGGATGGCATCTGAGGAGGTGACAGCTGAGGTTGACCTCTGGCCTCCACACACATGCCCAAACACACGTGCGTCTATACACACATGAATACGCATACACAGGCACACATATGTACACACAAACCAATTAAAAATATATATAACTGAGGGGCTAGAGACATGGTTCAACAGTTAAGAGCACTAGCTGCTCTTGCAGAGGACCTGGGTTCAACCCCGTACCCACATGGTGTCTAAAAACCATCTGTACCTCCAGTTCCAGGGGATCTGACACCATCTTCTGACTTCCACAGGCGCTGTATGACACATGTGTACCTACTTACATGCAGACAATACACTAATACACATAAAATATTAAAAAATAATATAAATATATACATAAACCAGGGGCTGGGGTGGCAGCTCAGTTGGGAGAGTGCTTGCGTTGCAAGCACAAGGACCTGAGTTTGATCCTCAGAACACATGTGAAAAAAGAGCTGAGCATGTGGCACATGTGTGTAATCCTGGTGTTTGGGTGGTGTTGACAGGCAGATTTCTGGAGCTTGCTAGCCAGCAAACAGCCTACTTGGTCAGCTCCAGACAGATGAAAGACCTGGTCTCAAAAACAATAGGCAGAGCCAGGCGTGGTGGCGCACGCCTTTAATCCTAGCCGTTGGGAGGTAGAGGCAGTCGGATCTTTGTGAGTTCAAGGCCAGCCTGGTCTACAGAGCAAGTTCTAGGACAGCTGGGGCTACAGGGAGACCCTGTCTTGAAAAGACCAAAAAAACCCACCACCACCACCAACAATAGCAACAACAAAAAAAATAGGTAGCTGGGTGTGGTGTTGCACACCTTTAATCCCAGCCCTCTGGAGGCAGAGGCAGGTGGATCTCTGTGAAGTCAAGGCCAGCCTGGTCTACATAATGAGTTTCAGGGCAGCTGGGGCTACAAGGAGACCCTGTCTCAAAAAGACCAAAAAAAAAAAAAAATAGACAGACAACATCTGAGAAATGACACTCAAACTTGTCTTCTAGTCTCCACATGTACATGCATGTACCTGCACACACACATATCTACTCACATGTGCACATGCATACTTACAAACATAGGCATACAATATATATGGCCTCTTTATATATACATATTTTTATATATGGCCTCTTTATATATATGTATACATATTATATATATATATATATATATATGGCCTCTTTTTATAAGAATCCCAACTCTGATTTCATATATAGACCTTTAGTGTCCTTCTGTTCTGAATTACAGAACTTATAACACCTGGAGCTAAGACTGAGAGAAAAAAGAAATCTGGGTAACCCTGGGAGACATACACTCCTTATTCCCTAATCCCAAATCAACATACCATGTGTCTGTCCACTTGTCCAAGTATTGGTCAAGTTGCATTTAATTTATTCATTTTGTAACTTCAAAAATTTATTCATTTTATAACTTCAAACAGTGGGTTTGGAACTTGAGTATTTCTTTGCTCTTTATTAATATATAGCTATATCCCACTAGAGCTGCCAGGACACACAGTTAAATTTGATAACAACTATTACCCTTTTAGTCTAAATATGCTCCA
The DNA here is from genome assembly GCA_009823505.1 of Rhizomys pruinosus. Classification (NCBI taxonomy): domain Eukaryota; kingdom Metazoa; phylum Chordata; class Mammalia; order Rodentia; family Spalacidae; genus Rhizomys; species Rhizomys pruinosus. The sequence continues at coordinate 908,487 of VZQC01004444.1, forward strand.
TGTCATATTTGAGATATATTAAAGAATGGCTGCTTATTTTCCTGAGATCCGCATTTACCTGGGTATACTGTCTTTTTATTTGTTAAATCTGGCAACTTTTATTCATGCAGTTTTAAGCCTCAGCAGATCTCATCTAGGATCCCAGAGATGGGGAAGGAAATGATTTCCGTCCCTCCATTTGACATTACAAGGATTTCAGCTCAAATGATTCCTTCCAACACTGTCCTCTAAAATGAAGAGTTTCACAGTTCACCACCTGCGACAGATGTGCCTGTTCTGGTAAGTTCCTTCGTAGGACTGTGGGCAGAGAAGGCCAACCATAAGAGAAGGCAGTATGGAACATACAGCCAGCATTCTCTGGCCTGGGGAGCAGTAGGCGTTCTTGGTTTCTGAGGAATGGGCAGGCCAACAGGAATCCTGGGACAAAGGAGAGGATGGAGGCCTTGGGGGAGCCACTGGCCGTGGCTTCCACCCATGAGCCCTCAGCAGGTGGGGTGAATTTCTGAGTAGTGTGACTGCTGATCTGATTGCCATTTTATGGATGAGGCATTCCCAGCATCACTTGCCAAGTAAAACATCCTCTTGAAGCAAACAGAGCACTCAGTGTTCTAGATTTACAGATGGCAGAGCCTGTATGGGGTTACGAGATATCCCCCTGGGGCGTTTAAATAGCACCAGAGTTATACAATTCATTAACAGAGTCCTGCCAACTCTGTGCAAAAGTGGGGAAGTCCATCATTTTTTGACCGAGGTTCTCAGATCATTTGGAGGTGACAGTAACCCAACTGGCAGCTGGACAATCTCTCTCTTTTTTTTAAAAAATTTTTTAATTAATTTTATTTATTTCTGTATGTGTATGAATGTACTGTCTGCATGCAGGTTTGTGCACCCATGTCGTGCAACGCCGCGGAGGTCAGAAGAGGGTCTCGGATTCCCCTGGAGCTGGAGTTCTCCTGGAATTGGAGTTTCAGATGGCTCTCGGCCACCATGTGGGTGCTGGGGATCGAACCCGGGTCCTCTGCAAGAGCAGTCGGTGCTCTTAACCGCTAGGCCATCTCTCCAGCCCCGTCTTTTTGATACAGCGTCTCCTTGTAGCCCCAGCTGTCCTGGAAACTCACTCTGTAGACCAGGCTGGCCTTGAACTCGCGAAAGTCCACCTGCCTCTGCCTCCCAAGTGCTAGGAATTAAAGGCGTGTGCCACCACGCCGGCTTGTAGTTTTAATTATTATATATATATATATATATATATATATATATATATATTTTTTAGGTCGGATTTTTAATTTTAAGAGTGTAAATATAATTTTGCTCTTATCTGTATGTGTATGTGACTGCTCAAGCACTTTGTAAGGAAACTAGGATATTTTAGAGTGGTACACTATGCAATCAAATGAAATGTGCCTTTATGTCATTCTAAGAAAA
>VZQC01004444.1:911593-926592 GCA_009823505.1 Rhizomys pruinosus
TAAATATATATATATTATATATATATATATATATATATATATATTATAATTTAATAACAGCCGGCGTGGTGGACAACGCCTTTAATCTAGCACTTGGAGGCAGAGCAAGGCAGGTGGATCTTTCGATTCAAGGCCAGCCTGGTCTACAGAGTGAGTTTCCAGGACACGCTGGGGCTACAAGGGAGACCCTGTCTCAAAAAGACAAAAAAAAAAAAAAAAAAAAAAAAAAAAAAAAAAACTACAGAAAAATTAGTGCTTTTTCAACTTAATTGTGTGAATGCCCTGAACTCTACTTTTTTTAGTGATTAACTTCAACTAAAAACATTTTTGTATACTGTGAGGTTATATAATGCTATGCCAGTTTTTAATGCTTAAAAGCCCATTTTAAACACTGCTTTCTAAGCATATTTGAGAACCAAAAAAGGTGAGCAGACTGTACCTCAAAAAGTAGTTAGTGTTTTATTTTAATGTGCTAACACTGTTCAAATTAAAGCCAGACAATTATGCTACTATTTCTAATATCCTTTTCCAAGGAAGTTAACTGGCATTTTAAAGAAACTTAACACATTGTTCTTTTATAAAATTTTCTTCCAAAGGATTTTGGGAAAAAATAATAATGAATTCGAAAGGCAATATGAAATATCTCTGGACAATTTTGGGTGGTCTTTTTGAGATGGGGTCTCTCTGTAGCCCCAGCTGTCCTGGAACTCACTATGTAGACCAGCTGGCCTTGAACTCATAGAGATCCGCCTGCCTCTGCCTCAAGATTGCTGGGATTAAAGGTGTATGCCACTATGCCTGGCATCTCTGTACAATTTTAATTGTTCTCAGAGTACATGCCAATACATACCTTAGCAAGGCTGAAATATGGATGTTTTCATCTCACAGTTCTTATAGCAGTGTGTTCTCACCTTTTTCATTAGACTTAAATTTGGACTATTCTAAAAGATGAGCTCACTGTGATTACGTGGTTAATTCATTGTGATTAGATACCAACTTCCTATGCCTGAGGTGTAAAGGCGCTAACAAGCTATGCATAGGATCATCTATAATAATACAGAGTTAAGGAAAAACAATGAAGTGACCAGCTAGGAGGAAGAAGTAAAAACAAACAAACAAAAAAACTAAAGAAAATAAAAATCTAGCCAAGTGAAGATCACGATTTGTAAAAAGGCATACCATAAGATAAAAAGCCACAGGATTCGGTGCCATTGTGTCTTTGCAAGGGGTGCTCCTGAAGCACAGGGTGCTCCTGAAGCACAGGAGCCCGGAACTCACCCCAGACAGGTAGATTTTAGGGTAGATTGACTCTTGGGTTGCTGGAAAAGGATCTAAACTCTAAATCCTTGTAGGGGGTGGCTGTCTGGGTGAAGCCACCCTTCGCCTTTGCAGCCGGTGCTGGGTGGGTTTGGTTTGGCGCCATTGTGTCTGTGCCAGGTGCTCCTGAAGCACAGGAGCCCAGAACTCACTCCCGACAGATACCAGGGTGAGGGCTAAATCAGGCATATCCCCCCCCCCAACTGGAATTGATGAGAGAGTATCCAAATGGATTTTTTTGGAGAACCTTCAGAACAGGAAGGGAAGAATGACTTAGACTTCCAATATCCAATATATAAACAAAATTGAAAGCCTGAAACCTAGACAAGTCAATACTCCATAAACAAGGAGGAGGAAAGGAAAAAAAAAAAAAAGCATCAGAAGGAGGCAAGCAAAACCAGCCTCTAACATAGTGAAAAGACATTTGTGATTGGCATCGAAATACAGGCAAAAAAAATAAAATAAAATAAAATAAAAAGGGAAACAATCATGCCAGGAACATGGCTGTGCTGGATAGCTTTAGTGTCAACTTGACACACCTGGGTTGAGGGAGCCTCAATTGGGGAATTGGCTCCATTGGATTGGACTGTGGCCGCATCTGTGGAGTATTGTCTTGATTGTCAAGCAGTGTGGGAGGGCCCAGCCCACAACGAGTGGTGCCATCCTGGGCAGGTTGTTGTGTACAGTATAAGAAGGCAGGCTGGGCATGAGCCAGGGGAGCAAGCCAGTGAACAGCATTCCTCCATGGCTTGTGCTTCAGCTCCTGCCTCCAGGTTCCTGCCCTGAGTTCCTGCCTTGGGCTCCCTAAGTGATGAACTGTGACCCAGGAGATGTAAGCTGAATAAACCCTTTCCTCCCCAAGTTGGTGTCGGTCAGAGTGTTTTGTCACAGCAATGGAAGACAAACCAGAACAACGGTGAAGGGATAACATCGGAAAGGTGCAGGATAATGCACCAAGCTCTACCAACCCTGTAGGAGATAGCTACAGTGGGATCCCCCCTGGAGGTGACCCAAGAAACAGATCTTAGAGGAATAATTGCAGACCTCTGCAGATAAATTAAAGAAAATAAAGAAGTCAGAGAACTAAGGAGAGAGAATGAAAAATTCAAAAAGGACCTAAAGGGATACAATGACAAACTTCAGAAAGAACTAAAGGAAGAGAATGACAAACTCCAGAAAGAACTAGAGGGAGAAAAAGACAAACTCTGGAAGGAAGTAGAAACACTGAAAAAGGAAGCCAACCAGCAAAGTAAGGAGCACCAAGAAGAGACTGAGTAACTCAAAAAGGAAATGGAAATACTAAAGAAATCACAGGATGAAATGAAAAAGGAAATAGAACACTCATCCAATCAAGAAGAAAGGAAAGGAAAAAGCCTCAGAAATAGAACGGAGGAAGCAGAACAAAGAATATCAGACCTGGAAGATAGCACAGAGCAACTAAAAAGCTCAAATAAAGATTATGAAAAATTTAAAAATACACAAAAGTGGAACAACCACGAAATATGGGACACTATGAAAAGATCAAACCTCTGCATCATAGGAATAGAGGAAGGAGAAGAATCTCAAGAAAGTAGCATTGATCAGATCTTTAACAGAATACTAGATGAAAATTTCCCCAAACTAAATATAGACAAACCCATACAAATATAAGAAGCACATAGAACTCCAAATAGACAAGATCAGAAAAGAAAATCCCCAGGCCATATCATAGTTAAAATGTTAGATGCCCAAAACAAAGACAAAATTCTGAAAGCTACATATGTAAATCAATAAATATCATAAAACACATAAATGGACTTAAAGACAAAAACCACACAATCACCTCAATTGATACAGAAAAAGCCTTTGACAAAATCCAGCATCTCTTCATGCTTAAAGTCCTAGAGGGAATTGGATTTGAGGGATAATTCCTCAATGTAATCAAAGCCATATATAGGAAACCCACAGTCAATATCATCCTAAATGGGGAAATGACAGAAGCATTCCCCTTAAAGGTAGGAAGTCAGCAAGGCTGCCCCCTGTCACCACTCCTTTTCAATATAGTGCTTGAAACACTTGCTAGGGTAATAAGGTAAGAAAAGGAAATTAAAGGAGTTCTAATTGGAAAAGAGGAAGTCAAGCTATCCCTTTTTGCTGATGATATGATTGTTTACTTAAGGGATGCTAAGAACTCCACCAGAAAACTCCTAGAAATGATTAACAGCTTCAGTAAAGTGAAAGGATACAAAATAAATGTAGAAAAATCAGTAGCCTTCCTTTACACCAATAACAAGCAACTGAAGAAGGAATACAAGGAGACCTTCCCACTCACAATAGCCTCAAAAACAATAAAATACCTAGGAACAAACCTAACCAAAGACACCAAGGATCTCTACAACAAAAATTTTAAACCCCTGAAGAAGCAAATTGAGGAAGACATCAGAAGAGGTAAAGACCTCCCATGCTCATGGACTGGGAAAATAAACATAGTAAAAATGTCCATTCTACCCAAACTCTTGTACAGATTTAAAGCAATCCCAATTAAAATCCCCAAGAGTTTCTTCACAGACTTGGAAAAAAAATCCTTAATTTCATTTGGAAAAACAAAAGACCCTGAATAGCCAAAACAACTCTGAGCAAAAAGAGCAATACAGGGGGCGTCTCTATACCAGACTTCAAACTATACTACAGGGCTATAGTCATAAAAACAGCTTGGTACTGGCACAAAAACAGACCTGTTTGACCAATGGAACAAAACTGAAGATCCAAACATGAGCACATACAATTTCAGCCACCTCATATTTGACAAGGGGGCCAAGAAGACACAATGGAGGAAAGACAGCATCTTCAGCAAGTGGTGTTGGCAAAACTGGATCACCACCTGTAGAAGAGTGAAATTAAACCCCTACCTCTCGCCCTGTACAAAAGTCAATTCCAGATGGATCAAAGACCTCAACATGAAACCCAAAACTCCGGAGGCAATAGAAGAAAAACTTGGCAGCAGACTACAAGACATAGGCATAGGAAAAGACTTCCTAAATCAGACAGCAGCTGCACAAGAAATAAGATTGACATTGACAAATGGGACCTCATCAAACTCAAAAGCTTCTGTACATCAAAAGAAACAATAAAAGAAGTGAAGAGAAACCTTCGCTGCAGATACATCTGACAAAGCATTGATTTCCAGAGTATACAAACTACTCAAAAAAACAAATAAGAAAGAAAACAAATGAATCACTCAAAAGATGGAGCAAAGATGTGAATAGAGACTTCACAGAGGAGGAATTAGAGATGGCTGAAAAACATCTCAAAAAATGTTCAACATCACTAATAATTAGGGAAATGCAAATTAAAACCACTTTAAGATATCATCTCACTCCAATAAGACTGGCTAGGATCAAGAAAATAAATGATGCCAAGTGCTGGAGAGGTTGTAGGGAAAGGGGAACACTCATCCATTGCTGGTGGGAATGTAAACTTGTACAGCCACTATGGAAAGTAGGGTGGAGAACCCTTGGACAACTCAAAATGAGCTTGCCATTTGACCCAGCCATAGCACTCCTGGGTATATAGCCATAAGACTCATCTTATTGCAGAAATACATGCACAGCTATATTTACTGCAGCTCTGTTCACAAGAGCAAAAAGCTGGAACCAACCCAAATGCCCCTCAACTGATGAGTGGATAGAGAAAATGTGGTACATGTTCACAATGGAGTTCTATGCAGCAGTAAAGAAAGATAACATCATGAACTTTGCAGGTAAATGGATGGAACTAGAAGATATTATGTTTAGTGAAGTAACAGTGCAGAAAACCAAACGACGAATAGTATCCCTCATCTGTGGATGCTAGCGTCAATAACCCAGTTGTAAATACTTCTTGTGGGGAGGGATGCATATTGGAAAGAACAACAACAGAAAGACTGCATCAAAAACTGACTGAATGGTGAAACTGGAGGGGTGGGAGAGGGGCATATTCGATTAATATATATTTATTTATTTTTTAGATTTTTGTTTAAATTTTATTTATTTTTGTATGTGTATGAATGTACTGTCTGCGTGTAGGTTTGTGCACCTGTGTCATGCAATGCCGCGGAGGTCAGAAAAGGGTCTCGATTCCCCTGGAACTGGAGTTCTCCTGGAACTGGAGTTCTCCTGGAACTGGAGTTCTCCTGGAACTGGAGTTCTCCTGGAACTGGAGTTCTCCTGGAACTGGAGTTGTCCTGGAACTGGAGTTACAGACGGTTCTTAACCGCCATGTGGGTGCTGGGGATCGAACCCAGGTCCTCTGCAAGAGCAGTCGGTGCTCTTAACCGCTAGACTATCTCTCCAGCCCCTGATTAATATATATTTAATTGATGTGAGTTTAACAAGTATCCAATTTTGCCCAAACTCTATCTACAAACTACATGGCATTTTAGGTACTTTATATTAAAAGTAAAAATATCTATATTAAACAACATTGGTTTAAAGGTTTGTCCTAGTTTGTCTTCCACTGCTGTGACAAAGCACTCTGACCGACACCAACTTGGGGAGGAAAGGGTTTATTCAGCTTACATCTCCTGGGTCACAGTTCATTACTTAGGGAGCCCAAGACAGGAACTCAGGGCAGGAACCTGGAGGCAGGAGCTGAAGCACAGGCCATATTCACCGGCTTGCTTTCTACTGGCTTGCTCTCGCTCATGCCCAGCCTGCCTTCTTATACTGTCACTGCTTAACAATCAAGACAATACACCACAGATGTGGCCACAGGCCAATCCAATGGACCAAATTCCCCAATTGAGGCTCCCTCAACCCAGGTGTGTCAAGTTGACACTAAAGCTATCCAGCACAAGGTTTTAATAAAAATGGTAATACATCTAAGTTAAGTGGGAAAATCATAAATTGTCCACATTTGTTCTACTTAAAATCTGTTATAACAATAACCTTGGTTAATTAATATACAAACGTTTCTCTAATTTTGTGTTGCTATACAGTATCATCTTGTAACATTCTTTTCACCTGTAGGATATTTAACTTAAGGAATTAAGCTCGCTTCCCAAATTTAAAAACAACATACAGTCACCCAAAACAGCTTGGGTAAATTTAATGAAATTTACACCTTGATTCCTGCCTATAGGTATGTGTAATAAACTGCCTTGTTGAGACTCTGCTGGTCAAAAAATAAAAACTAAAATAAAAAAGGGGGGGAATACATTTATACATGAAACCTTTTTGTCAAATTTTTCAATTAAATCTTAAAACTAACTATGGGAAATATTGTATGTTCCCACAGGTCAAAATGTCACCAACTTAATGGCTGAGAAAGAAAGATACAGCTTTGCATTGTGCAGGATAACCAAGAAATACCAGCAGAGAAGTTGGCCCATCTAAGCATTAAAAGGAAGAAAAGCCTCGACTGCTACAGACATCAAACATCTCTGTGGATCCTATTTGTAACAACTGTTTATAATGAGTCCTAATGAACCTTACCTTCCTAGGTGCTGCAAAGTTTTAATCGAGAGACTTTTCTTACCTCCTTTCTTTTCTTTTTTTTTTTTTTTTTTTTTTTTTTTGTCTTTTCAAGATGGGGCCTCCCTGTAGCCCCAGCTGTCCTGGAACTCACTCTGTAGACCAGGCTGGCCTTGAACTCACAAAGGTCTGCCTGCCTTTGCCTCCCAAGTGCTAGGATTAAAGGCATGTGGCACCACGCCCAGCTCTTAAATACATGATGGTAATGAAGTCATTCTCTAACATAACTTAGATCTGACTGTCATAGATGTAATCTCCTACAAAACCGGTATAACTGCTTTCTTTATTTGACTAAGAGACATAGGAAATGTGAAAAGGATTATTCTCTATTCAGAGCCAAATATAATACTAAAGTCTTTTCAAGCTGTGCTTTTAAGCAAAATATATTAATACAGAAGAGCTCTGATATGAGCAATGGATTATTCTGCGAAGGAGATGTTGGCCAGGGGATTTAAGCCCCCCCAAAAGGTAAAGGCTTCTTACCTGTAAACTGGGATACCTGCAAGGAGAGAGACAGTAAGGCCCTGCTGTCGAAGACCTGATGCAAGCATGAGAAAGATGTATTGAGACCACACTTGCAAGTGTACAGTTGGCCTCTGGAATGCCAGAGAGTGTTACCAAAGGCCACTAAACCAATAAAGCAAATTTGGTCTCCTTGAGTCAAGCAAGACTCCTCCGTCAGCATCAGCTACACCTCACCTGCCTGGAAATACTGTGCAGCAGTGGGAGCCACATGTCTGTGTATCCCAAATCTAATTGACTATTAACTCTCTCCTTGGAGCAATAATTCACGGCTGATGCCACAAGCTTACATCCTCTAGTGGTTAGGAGAAGTTATAAGCCACAGTAAGACCTTGTCATCTTTTACAGAAAAAATATAATTCATGGATTAGCATACCATCCAAACATCTGTGACTATACCAAAGTAACCTACCATAATAATTAGTACTATTTAAATACTTATATATCTAATTGCTGTGCTTCATTAGTAGGATTGAAAGGTTATTCCTGGACAAACTGTCAGCCCATGAAAGGAAACAGCCAGAACTGATCAGAGTCCAAAACGACATCTCTAGAGAAAGTAGACTGTTTTGCTTCTCGCCCACCAGTACCGCTTTTCTAAGCCTAGGGAACAATCTGTGGAAGAGGGGGAGTGGTAGAATGTAAGGGCTGCAATTGGGGTGAATGGTGAAACTACAGCAACATAGTCTGGACACTTATTTGATCAACATGATTGTACATATAAGCTCCACCAGGTGGATGGCAGGAGACATGGGCTGTGTGGGTTTGGGCATAGCTGCTTGCAAATTGGTTTTACATGAAGGATGCTTGTACTCATAACTTATTACTTATTGTTAAAAAAATAAAAATAAAAAATTGGAAAAAAATTATACCACAAAAAAAAAGACTGAGAAAAAGATGCAAAACAGGACTTAACATGTATGACAGAATCCACGAGCTCTGGTGGAGGGGAGCATGAGAGGTGGGCATGGATGGGGGAATGAGTCTAAATTTAATTAAGAAATGTTGCATGAAATGTGCTCAATAAAAATTAATTTAAAAAAAAGATAAAAAGCCACAAATGGATCCTCTGAAGACATGTAGAGGATTGGATCAAGTTATTTGTGAGACTTTTGAGATACAGCTTTAGTGTTATAACTTTTATAAAATATAGTTTTATCAAAAATATTTATACATTCTTTTTTAAAAAATATTTATACATTCTGTTACAATATTTTATATTGCCCTCAATACCTGCCAATATAAAATCTGGATCCAGTGGCCTAAAATGTACAAATGCACTTAATAGAAATGCTGGAGTTTGAGGTGTCTGCTTGGCCACTGTACAAAAGTGATGAAGTGGTGAAATTAAATATGCCTACAACACAGAATACAACTTGCATATATACATGTTCACAGAATGTATACAATGATAATCTTTATGTTTTAACAAAGAGCTCTCTTCTACAGAAGACACGGAACAGGATGATTAGGTTGCTAAGTGTAGGCTGTCTGTCAGTCAGTAAAGGGTTAACCAGGTTCACTGACTTTGGAACATCTGACCTTGCAGCCTCCTGGGTGTCTAGACTGGTAATGCAGACAGCACAGGCTCTTGGTTCCAGCTGATGAGAAGTCCTCAATCTTAGTACTTTAAGTAAATGCTAATGCTCTTATGTTTTTCAGCACTGTTTAATAAACACATTGTTTGGCAGGTAGCTCTACTGGAAGGCTGTGAGGCTCTGTTACATGGTTGGTGACGAAAAGGTAATAAAAAGTTTTCTCCTGATAAATAAAGTTATAAAATTGGACAGCAATTCATTGTTTTTTAATCAAGCCACCAAAGATGTATAAACTGCCACTCCATTTTTTTCATTAAAAAAATGGATTTCTTAAAAAAATAAAACAAAAACAGAGCATTGCCTTAGTAAACAGTCACACTTTAGTGAACAGCAATAGCATTCCAAGCCTTGATTTTTCAAAGTCCTACAGTCTAGGCTGAGGCTTCTGTTATGATATTTTTTTATTGACATTCTCAGAAGTTTTCACCTAACCAAGTTTAGCTTCAGAAGAGACTAAGGAGCTTAGTGGGCTTCTGTAAAACACACACACACACACACACACACACACATACACACACACAGATTCTTCTCCTGGGCTACGTGTAATTTAGATCTTGCTTTGTAAGATAAAAGGAAAGATACAAATTTTCCCAGTTGCCATGTCATGTCATGAATAATCTCCTTCAAAACTGCAAAATTGCTACAAAGAAAATCCCTGAGTTAAATTAGTATCTGTGGAAGATACTAGAGTTGTAAATTGTCTATATGGAATATTCTACTTATTAGTTAGAGAAGTGGCAAAAATTTTCCCTGAAAACCATTTCATAGCTCAGGGGCTGGCACACACAATCAAAAAGTGAATGAATGAATGAATGAATGAATGAGTGCTAAGCATTCACTGTCTTGTAGAGTTCTTCCATGTGCCTTATTCTCTGGTTCTGTCAGTGAGGATGCTGCTGTCGACAGTTCTAGTAAGAACTCTATCACGGGATGAATTAGAAATCTGTAGTCTACCAAGGAAGGAAATGAAAATAGCTTTTTCAGGACAAAGTTTATCCCTATTTTCTTCTTGAAGTCTATTCAGTATGTTTTGGGGAACATATATTTATTTTTAACTATTTTTCATCATTCATCTTATTTGTATTCTATAGTTTTCCTTCCCATTTTAGCAATGAAATCATAAATATTTTTTCCATGTCATTAGCCTACTTTTAAAATCACATATATCTTCAAGAGTTACATTTTTATAGTATAATTGAGCATAACGGACCAATAAGATAAATGGTGATAAATCCAATCATCTTGACTCTTCGTCTCCTCATAGTAGCAGCTGCTAGGACAAGTTTTTTACTTATCTTCCAGCAGTGGTCTAAAGTTTCATTATCTCTAGTATGTTGTTTTATTTTATAGAAGAATCATGATTATAGAATTTCATATTTTTGGCATAGAAATTATTTCCAGTGTTTCTCTAGAATCAATGCTGGGGGTACAGGCACATTCTACCTCATCCAGCTACACTATTAGCATCTTAAGCTTCCTCTGGAACTGGAAGTAGCTTTAAATTCATAGGTCTTTCTGGGTCCGACATGGGTAGAACAGGCTGTTTGCTATGTAACAGGATGGTATGGGCATGCCCAATTTTAAAAAATTAGCATGATGTAGGGGAGTGACTTAATTTGCTATTATTGTGATAAAACACTGACCAAAACCTACTTGGGGAGGAAGGGGTTTGTTTGGCTTACATATTCAGATCAGTTTATCCTTGAGAGAAGCCAAGCCAGGAATGCAGGGCAGGAATCTGGAAAGTGGAGGCCGGAACTAAAGCACAGACTGCAGAGGAACGCTGCTTACTGCCTTGCTCCTCTGCCCTATGCTCAGCCTGCTTACACAGCACAGAACCACTTGCCCAGGGATGGCACGACCCACAATGGGCTGGGCCCTCCCACATCACTCAACACTCAAGAAAACACCCCACTGACATGGCCATAGGCCAATCTCATAGATGAAATGCCTCAATGAGATTCCTTCTTCCCAGGTTGGTCAAGTTGACAACTGAAACTATCCAGCCTAGGGAGTATTTGTATCTCTCAAACTTCTGTCACTCATTTATTCTTTCAAGATCACACACACAGACACAGACACACACAGACACACACAGACACACAGACACAGACACACACACACACACAGACACACACACACATTTTGTTTTTGACAGAGGGTTTCCCTGTAGCTCTAGCTGGCCTGGAACTCACTATGAAGATCAGGCTAGCCTTGTTCTCACAGATTCAACTGACTCTGCCTTCTGAGTGCTGGGCTTAAGAGTATATGCCATCATGCTAGGCAATTCTTTATATTTTTTACATAAATTAATTTAAAAAACCTCACATGCCTTTAAAAATGAAAATTTAGGCCTAGGGATGTTGGCATGTACCTGTAATCCTAGCACTTGGGAGGTAGAGGCAGGAGGAGCAGAAGTTCAAGTTTATCTTCAGCTACATAGTGAGTTTGAGACAAGCCTCTGCTACACGAAGCCCTGACTCAACTTGTTACTCCCAACTGCTAAGGAAAAGAAACTTAAGGTACCATTGTAAATGGAAAATGCCATAGACAGACGCAAACCATGTAGTAAAAAAACTGAAAACAAAACAATATCATCACACATGAGCTAGAGTCCATTTCCCAAAGACCTTCTTAAAAGGTCTGTTAATAAAAGAAGTGTGGATTTTTTTTTTTTTTTTTTGCTAAAAGATGTCATGTTTTCCTTAAGGAAGTGCTCAGAGGTTCCTCCTTGGCAAGCCCAAACAACCATCAATCCTGCCTTTGTGCTCCACACTGGGGTCTTTCCCTCCCATGATCCCCCAAGTGAAGTCCATTAAGCACACATCCTGTCTCGATCCCCCTGCACTGGCCTCCATGATACAGCCCAGGTAGTCCAACAATGGCAGTCTACACGCTGATGAAGCTGAAATCCCCTTAGCCACTTATTCCACAATCTGGGTATCTCAGTAGTCCCCATCTGGCATTGAAGGTTTGGAGGATTCTTGGAGAGACATGAGTCTTCAGTTCATATTGGAGGGATAAAAAGCTATGTCTCATGTCTTTGAAGAATGGTAAAAGCAGTGGCAGCCACAGAGTAAATGCACTTGCCAGTAAGAATTAAAGACAGGCAAAACAACAGTTCTCTTTTTTCTTTTTGTGTTTTTACTAAGATCTCAAGTTTTATATCTGAAGTACAATTTCTCTGGTCTTACTGATTATTATTTCTGGTTTTACTTTCCTTTTGGATGCTTAAGGCCACACAGCCCAAATTAACCAAGGTTTTTGTTTTCTTGAGGTCAGTTGAGGATCTGGTCCTCAGGGGTCTCTCGGGGTTTTTTTGAGGTGGGGGAGAAGAGTGGGAGCCCCTTGCTCCTTTCAGCTCCTCATCCACCAGTTCCATCCACTCGAGGATAAAATCAGGTCTTGATAGACCAGGCTTCCTTTTCTGAAGAATGAGCAGACTTTCCTCTTTATAGACTGGACACTGGCTGAAGTCCCATTAGTGGATCTCCGAGACCTCCATGAACAGGAAGACTGGTGACCCACATTTGCAGGACATTTCAAGAGATGGCCCCATGCATAATCCGCTAAGACTTGGTTGACCTCTGAGGGCAAGGAACAAAGTTATCCCTTAGGTCCCTCAGCCAAACTGGTATGGATGATAAGTATGGTTGTTAAGGACCCAGAAAGACTAAGTTACACCAGCCTGATACATTGCACCTATATTAAAATTGTATCTTTTGAAAACAAACTATGTTATTTCCATATCATATTTCTTGATTTGTATTTTTCCATTTTGATTTTATATTACTCTAAAAGATGCATACCTACCCACCATCATACCAAAAATCCAGGGTCTGAAAATAAATGGTAGGTTAGTTCTAGAACCTGTCTAGGGATTCACAATATAAGAGCACAATTGTTTTAAAAAAATCCTCCAATTCAGGTGATATGGGTATATATATTGAAGCAATACAAGTTAGAGAGAACAACAACAAAAGAACTGGAAAAAAAAACTCTGAAAAGACTCAGAAAAAGATGCAAGACATGTATGGTAGAGTTCAGGGACTCAGGTGGGGTGGGGGGCATGGAAAGGGAAGTGACTCTAAATTTGATTGAAAAATGATGTATGATTTATGGAAAAAGTTTAATAACAATAAAAAATAAATTAAAAAAAATAAAAGATACATGTGAACAAAAAATAAAATAAATAAAAATTAAAAAAAAAAAAAGAAGCACAAAAAGGATCTTAAGTCATTAGTGCCACCAAGACCTCCTCAAGCTCCAGATTTGTGAATTGGGTCAGGTTAGACATCTGTTCACTTGGCTTCAAAACTTTTGCTCAAGGTTGGAGAGATGGCTCAGTGGTTAAGAGCACTGGCTGCTCTTGCAGGGGACCTGGGTTCAGTTTTCAGCACCCATGTGGTGGCTAACAATAGTCCACACCTCCAGCTCTAGGGTAATCTGATGCCCTCTTCTGATCTCTGTGGGCACTGTACAACATGGGTGTACTTACATACACCACAGGCATTACACTCATACATATAAAATAAAAATAATTAAAATATTTTTTAAAATGCACAGGAAACTTTTGCTCATACAGATCAAATACCAAATTAGTAGCTTGTCCATCCACTTTACCTCTCAGGACACCTCAGCCAGTGCCCTAGGTCTCTGAGAGTCAGACTATTTTTACTACTCTTCTTCTGTTGTCTTTAGCATCACCACATCCATGTTATACTGTCCTTGACCCTGGCCCATCCAAGTGTCCCCACTGCAGCCAGGACCTAAGCATAATAGCAGTTCCCATTGTAGTTCTGGAGATCGCAGTGCTCCCTGCTGATACTGGGGATCCCCTAGAAAACTTATGTACCATAGTCATAGTAAGGGCAGTGTTGTCTGGGCCACTTGGCTCAGATAAACAGACTTCCTAGGAAAGTCCCGTGTAACCTTCCAGTCTCACTGAGCCCCTGGACACTTTTCCCTGTGGCATACCAAAGCAATTCTGGGACTTTAGCTTTAGTGTCACCCAGTTTCTGGGCCATGTTTCAGACAACATCCCCCTCCCCAAATTGTTTGATCCCTTTCTAACTGGTCTAACCTTGAGCTACAGCATTGAATCTAGAATCTCTGCTTAGTTGTCTCATACCAATAAATTCAATCTGACCAACTTGATTCCTTTGACAATTATCTCGCACCTTCAATGCCTGTCCCCACATATCCTGTCTCAATTTCTGTCCTGATTACTTGGACCTCTTGCAATTATTTTGCTGTGAAGCTCAATTCCCCATGGCACATGTACCTCATCTTTTGGGGTTTTCTGGGACTTAAGTCTTGTTATAAGTCTTGAAGTAAAGAGAAGTCTTGGGGTGGGTGGGTTGTAAGGAGAATCAGCAGTGTCTTGTAAGCCAAAACTGACACCTTCTTTCCTCAAATTACTTCATTAGCTGTGCTGGATTAAGTTTTTAACTTTGACATTGTCCTTAAATATTCTACTTGTCAAGGTTACCAGTGTTCACTGATTTCTAGTTCAACTGACAAATAATTTTGTATAATTCGAAAAATGAGATGGATATGGTGGCAAATGCCTTTAATCTCAGCACTTGGGAGACACAGGCAGTCAGATCCCTGAGGTCAAGGCTAGCCTGGTCTCCATAGCAAGTCCAGGCCAGCTAGGGCTACAGGGAATCCCTGTCTCAAAAAGACAAAAAAATCTATGCATAAACATTGTTGATTCTTTTATTTCTCTTCTTTTAAATTAATTTTTAATATTTTACTTTTTTTATGTGTATGAGTGTATTGCTTGTATGTGTGTAAGTGCACCCATGTTGCGCAATGTCAGAGGAATTCAGAAGAAGGCATTGGATCCCTGAAACCAGAGTTATGGACAGTTGTTAGCCACCATGTGCAAGATGGGAATTGAACCCAGGTCCTGTGCAAGAGCAATGCTCTTAACCACTGAGCCATCTGTCCAGCCCCTCTCTCCTTTTTTTTTTTTTTTTTTTTTTTTTTTTTTTTTTTTTTTTTTTTTTTTTTTTTTTTTTTTTTTTTTTTTTTTTTTTTTTTTTTTTTTTTTTTTCTGTTTTTCTTT
>VZQC01004444.1:927296-995520 GCA_009823505.1 Rhizomys pruinosus
TTTTTTTGCCTTCAAGACAGGGTCTCCCTATAGCCCCAGCTGTCCTGGAATTTGCTCTGTAGACCAGGCTGGCCTTGAACTCACAAAGATCCACCTGCCTCTGCCTCTGGAGTGCTAGGATTAAAGGTGTGTGCCACCATGCCCAGCTTCTAATCTGAAAATTTTAAACAGATTTGAAAAGGAATTTCTTTTATGTTCAATGTTACTTCTTGTCACATTCACACACCACCTAAAAGCAACTTGGAGACCACCATTTCCCCCGTGACTACTATGGTGGATGGGGAGAACAAGCTTTGGAGTCAGAAAAACACAGGTATGAATCTCTGAGTCCAAATCCCTAGTGCTTTCTAAGGCTTAAACTTGATTGGGCTCTTCTTTACAGCACTAAAGAGAGAAGGGCAGGGCTGGAGAGATGGCCTAGCGGTTAAGAGCACAGACTGCTCTTGCAGAGGACCTGGGTTCGATCCCCAGCACCCACATGGCAGCTGAAAACCGTCTTTAACTCCAGTTCCAGGGGAATCCGACACCCTCTTCTGACCTCTGTGACATTGCACGACACGGGTGCACAAACCTACATGCAGACAGTACATTCATACACATACAAAAATAAATAAAATTAAAAAAAATTAAAAAAAATAAAATAAAGAGAGAAGGGCAGATGATATACAGAAAGAGGAAACTTGGTGCATAAGACCACCCAGGCATAAGAAGCCACTGCGGTTGTCTTGTTCTGGAGTAGTTGTGAATGCTTCTCAGAATCACAGAAGGGCTTTCAAATGGTACAAATTATCCTAGTTAGGGGTAGGGTGCTGGCATTGATTGCTTATTAAAGTTGCTCCATCCATGTGATTTGAATTTGTAGCCAGGGTTAGAGAAGTCAGAGATTTGACCTTTTGCTCTTAGTTCAGGTCGATTTTGCAGATTAGCTAGCTGCCATTTGGAAAAGTTGGCGTAGACTCAGAGAAGTTTTAATTGAGCCAAAGGAATTCTGGAAAAGGGAAGTGTCCCCATAGGGTTCTGGGCACAGTCATGCATTTGTCTGAATGGGAAGCTGCATCAATGGCTCCAGCCCAAAGCAGACATGAGGGCTCTTGTTCTCCCTGGACACTGGCAAAGTCGTTTCTCTGATTCCAAGAGAACAATTTGTTGACCATGGAAATGTTATCTCTGGTTTCCAGAGGTGTGGTGCTGCTAAGTGCTCTTCTGGGGTTTGAGGTAGCAAAGCTTCAGCTTTTCAAAGCCTTTCTGATCCAGTGAGATTCTCTTTAAAGTATAACACGAATATAGGGTAGAAATTGGAGGGTAGAGGGTTGCGGGAGGTTGTGTATGGAGGGCAAGAGTCAGTTACCCTTTACACTGATGTTCCTGTTTTGCGTACTCCTCAGGATGCCTTATACCATACGTTTTTGGTTTTAGCTTTAAGTTGTTCAGAGGCCTCACCACGTTCCCTTCCACCATGTTCCCACAGGATAAGGCTGAGCTCTAGATACCCTCTTCTCAGGGGCTAACCTCTGCCAGGCATGGAGCAGGGATTGAGACAGAGCAGTCACCCACACTGTACTGAATGGGAGAGTAGCATTAACTCAGCTTTAAAAAAATATCAACATGAAAACTCTGAAACCTGTAATGCCAGGCAGGAGACTAGGAGACATCATTTTTAGAAGCCTTAATAAGATGCAAATCTCACAGCGAAGGGCTGGGAGCAGGGAAACAATGTCCTATGTAAAAGCAGATAAAAAAGAATGAAAGAATCTCTTTGAAGGCTCAAACAACATTCTAAGTGCTTGGGGATATGGATGCCAGTGTGCTGGTCTTATTAAACTACTCGCACTGGAGTTTTGGTGCCCTGCGGCAGGGGGCACTGGGGTAGCCTCCTGGGTGCTGGCTCCTTCTGCTGGGATACAAAAGCCTGGTCCAAGGTAGTGGATCATGACAGCAAGACAGAGGCAGCAGGGCTGCAGAGATGACTCAGCAGTTAAGAGCACTTGCTGTTCTTGCAGAAAACGTGGGCTCAGTTCCCAGCAACCATGGTGGGTGGCTCACCTCTGCCTGTAACTCCAGGTCTAGAGGAACTGACACCCTTCTCTGACTTCCCCGCACACTTGTATGCACTCATGTAGCACATACACATAGATTTAGGCACACACATAGATAAAAAAAAATTTTTTTAAAGATAAAAGCAGCAGGAGATTTGTGCATACAGAGGTAAAGTTCTGGTGATTATTGCTTGCTGTGTGACACTGTGTAAAGTTCTCACTTCTCCGGGCTGTCATGTTTGTTTGTTTGTTTGTTTGTCTTTTTTTGAGAGAGGATCTCCCTGTAGACCCAGCTAGGCCAGAACTTGCTATGTAGACCAGGTTGGTGAACTCACAGTGATCTGACTGCCCCTGCCTCCTGAGTTCTGGGATCAAAGGTGTGTGCCACTACACCTGACTGGGCTGTCATGTTTTATCCGTACAAGAAGAGGGATCAGTGGCTCTCTTGAGAGGCCTGGGCCCACTCTAGTGTGTGTAATGCTGTCCTCTTTAGTCAGTCTCTCTCTCTCTCTCTCTCTCTCTCTCTCTCTCTGTCCCTGTCACACTCTCTCTTCCTTTCCCACTTCTCTCCCTCTTTTCCTTCCTCTCCCTCTTAAATCTATATTAAACCATTTTCCATTTTTGTAAACAAACAAATAAACAAAAACTAAAACCCTTTCTTACTCTGTGTGTGGTGGTGCATGCCTTTGATCCCATTACTTGGTAGGCAGAGACAGGTGGATCTCTTATATAGAGTCCAGCCTGGTCTACATAGTGAGTTCCAGGCCAATTGGGCTACAGAGAGATCCTGTCTAAAAAACAAAAACAAAAACCTTTTTCTTACCAGGTGCATCTTTCCTGGTGGTACAGGCCTGTGGTCCCAGCTACTCTGTATACTGAGCCAGGAGAATACCAAGTTCAAGTCCTATCTGAGCAAGAGGATGAGTTCAAATACAGCCTGAGTAACTTAGACCCTATCTCCAAACAAATACTGGAATGCATGAGGTCCTGGGTTTAATCCTGAGCAGTTCAAAACTGTTGTAGGGATTTTTAGGGAGGATAGCGATATGTCAAGGGAAGTATGTTCTCTGCTGGGCATTCTGAGCTGCTCGCCCACAGTTACATTTCTTTCCATTGTGTGAACAGAGAGGAACGTCCCTGATGTGGGTAAGCTGCTTAACGCCAGTGTGAAGGCAGGAAATGGGGAGAACCACAACCACAAGACTCTTTAAAGTCCCTTCCAACTTTAAGTTGCCAGAACTGCAGAGTGATAGACACAACCTCTGGAGGCCTCATTTGTGAACAGGACACAAATACTTCTGATTCTTAGCTTGTTGGAATTTGTAGAAGACCAATCAAAATGTGTTCAGGCTTTTAAGGAAAAAGTTCCCCACTAAATACACCATTATGTCACTCCAACACCAGTCACTTAGTCACAGAGCAGGCTGCATAGGAGGGGGGCTCTTCTGAGCTCCTTGCCAGGTCATTTAGTTGCTGATGGACTAAAAGGTCTCATTATAATCTTACCTAGTCAACCTTTGCCTGGCTGTGAGCAACGTACAGCTTAATACAGCATGACTGTGCAAACACCAGCTCAGGTCATACATTCTGAACTACTTTACACACTAGAAGGACTGTCATCAGGATGAATGGAGTGGCTTGTCCTCAAAATTGACTGGCAGGTGATATGAAGGTGACTGATCAGTAGACAAGGATATGCATGATGATAAGACTCACATCCAAGACATGGTTTTCACTTTGCATTAATGATGCCAAGGAGAAATCAAGAAAGTATTAGTTATAAAAATTCCATCATTGTGGGCTGGAGAGATAGCCTAGCGGTTAAGAGCACTGACTACTCTTGTAGAGGACCCGGGTTCGATCCCCAGCACCCACATGGCGGCTGAGAACCGTCTGTAACTCCAATTCCAGGAGAACTCCAGTTCCAGGGGAATCTGAGACCCTCTTCTGACCTCCGTGGCATTGCACGACATGGGTGCACAGACCTGCATGCAGACAGTACATTCATACACATACAAAAATAAATAAAATTAAAAAAATTCCATCATTGTTATAATTTCAGTCATAATCTCCAATAAAGCCAAGAAAATAGGTGAGTCTGAATTATTTTCCTATTTTGTGCTGAATATTGGGACAAATTTCCTTAGTATATTAGAAAACCCACATGGCAGCAGAGAACCGTCTGAAACTCCAATTCCAGGAGAACTCCAGTTCCAGGGGAATTTGACACCCTCTTCTCACCTCCGCGGCATTGCACGACACGGGTGCACACATTTGCATGCAGACAGTACATTCATACACATACAGAAATAAATAAAAATAATTTAAAAAATTAAAAATAAAAAAAGAAAATTCAGTTTGATCTAACTCTCTGGTAAACCGTTAAGGATCTATACAAGGAATGGGGCATGAATCTTTCAGCTCTCTGTTCTAAGAACTTAGACTCCATTTCTTTAGGGTAGCACTGAACCACTGAATTTCTTTGCCTTGTTCTCTTATGACCTGTTGTGATGCCAATGGAAATCCAATAAGGAAACAATGCCCAATGCAGGCCTCCAGCCCTCCCTGCTGGACCCCAGATTTTCAACAAATGAATGTCATTAAAAAAAAAAAAACTCCATCATATGAGTCACCTATCTGATTGATATAGTTACAAACACATTTTAACATGTCACAAAACCAAGCCAAGTTTAACCAATGGAAATACTTGCAGCTGTTAGCAACATCTCTGAAAATGGAGGTCTTTTGTGTCACTCCAGTGATTTAAGGTCTTGACAAGGAAATTAATCATTGCTATCTCCAAGTTTCTTTGCTCTGACTTTGTGTGCTATCACACACAAGCTTCCCTGGTCACTAAGTTAGGGCAGGCTAAGAGTTCTAAGCGAAATTTAATTGTAAGTTTTCAAGTGCACCTATCTGATGCACTGTATTTGATGGTCCCGAGCCTTGGCCTCCAGGAAACATTCTCTCAGGCACTTGGTTGTCTTGGCAAAGTCAAATAAAATATTAACAATTGAACACTTAGTGCCATTTATCTGGCAGTACAGAGAAAATCGTGTTAACATGAGCTCTCTGCCGGAGTGATCTTAGACCTCTGAGATAGTGCCAGGAGCCAGGCCACCAGCTCTGAAAGGGTGAAAGGCCCTGGCTCACTTGGCACCTTCTCACTTTCAGCTCTCACCAGCCTCTCATCCAGAGACCCAGCAGAGAGGGGTTAAATGGGTTGAAGAGCTAGTCCAGCCGGGGGGTCATTGGCAATCAAGGACCAGCATTACAGGCAGCAGGAGACTAAGGGTCTGTGACAAGCTTGGCTCAGGCACCATCTGGAAGGAGAGAGGCTGTGAAAGCTGGAAACACAGACACAGACACAGACACAGACACAGACACACACACACACACGCACACACACACACACACACACACACACACACACCAAGGAAGCCACTTTTTGGAGATACAAACACTAAGTTATGCTATTTCCAAACTGAGTCCTTCATTGAGAGTCATGTTATTTTTAAAATGGTTTGCTTTTGCAAGGAGATCCAGGTAGTCACATTTCTAGGTCAGTTCCCACCATGAGCGATGACCAGTTATTGGCACGTGGTTTGGGACTAGCCCAGGACCAAGTGTATGGCCAGGAAACTTCTTCCAGTTCTTTGATGGTATGTGGTAGTATGTGCTAGGCATGATCATAACATACATTCTGATTAATGAGGTAACTGGCATGTGTAGGCACAAATGAGTCTAAACAGATAAAAGCAGCTTTACTTGGGATGTATTCACGGGGATCTTTTAAGATGTAGTTGTTTATACAGTATACATTTTTCAATAGTCTAAGGGTGTTACTAACGATAATTCCAAGGCAATCTGTACAAGGAGGTGGCAGTCAGACCATGCTGTGTGCTGTGTGCTGTGTGCATCTGCTCACTGGCTTGGTTCACATCATTGATTGCATTGCTTTCACTTTTTCTTTTAGACTTTCGCATCCCCCTTATAAATACATAAGAAAAAATTTAAGAAATACAAAGTTTGAGAGAGAGAGGGAGAGAGAGAGAGAGATCAAGTGTGGGGAAGTCAGAGGACAACTTATAGAGGCCAGTTATCTCCTTCTACCATGTTGGTCCTGGGATCACCTTAGGCTGTCCATCATGCTTGTTGGCAAGTGCCTTGACCAGCTGAACCATCTCACCAGCCCTAGAGTTTCCTTTTGGTCACATCCTGCTAGAGAATAGACTTGACTTATATGTGGTCTTTAAAATGTATTACAATGCAAATGCAAACCTTGTTACATGTTGGCACACTACCTTTCTGACAAAAAAAAAGTATTACATGCTAATTTAGATAAACCTCTAATCTGATTATGAGGATTTTTTTTTTTTTGGTGTTTTTGAGACAGGGTCTCCCTGTAGCCCCAGCTGGCCTGGAACTCACTCTGTAGACCAGGCTGGCCTTGAACTCACAGACATCTGCCTGCCTCTGCCTCCCAAGTGCTAGGATTAAAGGTGTGCACCACCACACCAGCAGAGAATTTTTAGTATTATAGTTGAATTCATAAGAATAATTTGCACTCCATAAATGGAATCAAACACATAAACGGAATCAAAGACAAAAACCACACCATCATCTCAATTGATGCTGAAAAAGCCTTTGACAAAATCCAGCATCCCTTAATGCTTAAAGTCCTAGAAGGAATTGGATTGGAGGGATCATTCCTCAATGTAATCAAAGCCATATACAGGAAACCCACAGCCAATATCATCCTAAATGGGGAAATGACAGAAACATTCCCTTTAAAGGTAGGAACTCAGCAAGGCTGCCCCCTGTCACCACTCCTCTTCAATATGTTGCTTGAAAACACTTGCTATAGGCAATAAGGCAGAAAAAGGATATTAAAGGATACGAATTGGAAAAGAGAAGTCAAACTATCCCTATTTTTTTGCTGAGATATATGATTTGTTTACTTAAGAGATATTAAAAACTCGCCCACCAGAAAAACTCCTAGAAATGATTAATAACAGCTTCAGCAAAGTGGCAGGATACAAAAAAAATAACTAAAAAAAAAAAAAAATGGCCTTCTTAAAACAAAAAAAGCAACTGGAGAAAGAATTCAATAGAGACCTTCTCCCACCTCACAATTAGCCTCAAA
The DNA here is from genome assembly GCA_009823505.1 of Rhizomys pruinosus. Classification (NCBI taxonomy): domain Eukaryota; kingdom Metazoa; phylum Chordata; class Mammalia; order Rodentia; family Spalacidae; genus Rhizomys; species Rhizomys pruinosus. The sequence goes on from VZQC01004444.1 coordinate 934,479, forward strand.
AACAATAAGATACCTAGGAACAAACCAAACCAAAAGACACCAAAGACCTCTACAACAAAATTTTAAACCCTAAAGAATGGAATTGAAGAAGACACTCAGAAAGAGGAAAAACCTCCATTGCTCATGGATTGAGAAAATTAACATTGGTAAAAATGTCCATTTTATTCCAAAACTCTTGTATAGATTGTAACGCAATCCCAATAAAAATCCCCAAGAGTTTTCTTCACAGGCTGGAACAAAAATTCTAAATTCCATTTGGGAAAACAAAAGACCCCGAATAGCAAATCAACCCTGAGTGAAAAGAGCTACACGGAGGTCTCTATACCAGATTTGCAAACTATACTACAGGGCCATAGTCATAAAAACAGGCTGGTACTGGCACAAAAACAGACACCGTGTTGACCAATGGAACAAAACCGAAGATCCAAATCTGAGCACATACAATTTCAGCCATCTTATATTGACAAGGGGCCAAGAAGCCAACATATGGAGAAAAGACAGCATATCTTCAGCAAGTGGTGTTGGCAAAACTGGGATCACCACTGTAGAAAATGAAATTAAACCCCTACCTCTCGCCCTGTACAAAGTCCAACTCCAGATTGGATTAAAGACCTCAACATGAACCCCAACTCTGAAGGATGATAGAAGAAAAAGTTTGGCAGCTAGACTAGCGGAGACATAGGCATTAGGAAAGATTACCTTAAATCAGACACAGCACACAAGAATTTAAGGTCGACCAATTGACAAATGGACCCTCCATTCAACTCAAAAGCTTCCTGTTACAAATCAAAAGAAACATTCAAGGAAGTGAAGGAAGAGAACCCACTGAGTGGGAGAAACCTTCACTGCAGATAACATCTGACAAAGCATTGTATTTCCCAGAATATATAACTACTCAAAAACAAAGAGAAAAGGAAACAAACACCCACTCAATAGATGAGAGGTCAAAGAACTGAACCAGAGACTTCACAAAGTGAGGAATTAGAGATGGTTGAGAAACACCTCAAAAACTGTTCAACATCACTAATCATTAAGGAAATGGCAAATCAAAACCACTTTAAGATATTCAGTCTTAACTCTAATAAGACTGGCTAGGATCAAGAAAATAATGATACCCAAGTGGGAGAGGTTGTGGGGAAAGGGGAAGCACTCATCCATCGGCATAGGTGGGAATGTAAACTCAGTACAGGCCACTATGGAAAGCAGTTGTGGAGAACCCTGGAAGACTTGGAAATGAACTTGCCACCGACCCAGCCATACCATCCTGGGCACTGTACCCTTCAAGACTTACACCACCATGAGAGATACATGCACGGCCATGTTTATTTTCAGCTCTCTTCACAATAGCAAGGAGCTGGAACCAACCTAAATGCCCCTCAACTACGAGTGGATAGAGAAAAGTGGTAAGTGGTCATCTACACAATGGAGTTCTATGCAGCATAAAGAAAAGACGACACACGAGCTTTGCAGGAAAATGGCCGTGAGACTAGAGGACATCATGCTGAGTGAAGTAACACACAGTCCCAGAAGAAAAAACAAACGACGCAATGGTATCCCTCACACTGGTGGAGCTGGGCCAATTACCCAGTTGTTAAAAGTATTTCTTGTGTTGGGCCCCCTGAGCTTTGTACAAAGCAGTTGGCAGTAAATGCATTTTGGAAACAACAAACAACAAGAAAAGGACTGCATCAAAGAACTGACTGAAACGAGGAAACTTCTGCTTCAAAACATCAACTTCCCCATGGAAAATATTTAGAAAGGACTAAGAGTATGAAAGCATGTTGGCAAAAGCATGAGCTCGTGGGGGGGGTTGGGGCGAATGGGGGCGAACACGGGTCTAGATTTTGCTAAAAAAAAGTAAAAAATAAATTTATGTGGAAAAAAAAGATAATTTTGCACTCAAGGTCATTCTTGTGGAGTTTTTAGTCATTTTGTGTGTCTTTTTTTTTTTCTTTTTTTTTTTTTTTTTTCTTTTTGAGGCAGGGTCTCCCTGTAGCTCAGCTTGCCTGGAACTCGCTACATAGACCAGGGTGTCCTTGAACTCACAGAGATCTGCCCACCTCTGTCTCCTGTGTGCTAAGTGTCAGAATCAGTCTTTAACACATTTTTGTCCCAATATTAAAACAACCAATGTAAGGAAAAAGACTCAGGGGTGATTTGTTTCTCTGGCATTGCTAAAATTTGCATGTCTGAAACTTTCAGTAAATTTTGAGATGCCTGGGGAACTCAGAGAATACACCACACACACATACACCCACCCCCCCACACACACATGCAAGCACACAGCCACACACACCTGTGCACACATGCACACATGCACAACACACACAAACACACAGCTGCACACACACAAGCACACACAAGCACACACCTGCACACACACACACATACACACATGCACACACACAAGCACACAGCTGCACACACCTGCTCACACATGTGCACACACAAGCACACAGCCGCACACACCTGCACACACATACACACACACATACCAGCACACAGCTGCACACACACGCGCACACACACATGCACACACACACAAGCACACACACAGCTGCACACACCTGCACACACATGCACACACACACAAGCACACAGCTGCACACACATGCACACACACAAGCACACAGCTGCACACACACATGCACACACACACACAAGCACACACACACACAAGCACACACACACAAACACACGCACATAGCTGCACACAGCTGCACACACGCACACACTACCTGGGGAAGGGGACATTAAAGGGAAGGCCTCAGACTTGGGATGTAGGCCAGGGAATAGTGGCTCCTGATCTGGGAAGCAGGCATCTGCTGGAGGACTGAAACACAAGATTCTAAGTGTTGAACTTGGTACATTTTAAACCTTTTCATCGTAAATTTTGACACTTTACATCCATAATTGGCCTACACATCAGAGACAGTATAACAATTCCAGGTCCTATTACACATAGCGACATGCCAGTCCCAGACATAGAACTCTGCAGCCATAATAGAAGCATAGATTTATCCTGTCCTTGAGGCTCTGAAGTTGGGGTAGCTCTCCTTTCAGTTCTCAATATTCTCATGAAAACATCAGTGTTCTTGGGATATAAATACGACTATGGGAATATAATTTTAAGCAATGGAAACTGGTCATGATTATGATGTTACCTGCTTATTTTTAAATAGATTTTATGCTAAAGCATCTAACTTGAAGGTTTCTGACCAATCTCCTATGAAAACTTCATAAAAGATTCTGCCTGCTGACTTCATACGAATGGTCCTTGGTAAGCTTTCAGGGTGGCTTTAATGCCTTGAGTGTCTATAGGTTTTAACATCTCAGAGTGTGGGGCTAGAGAGATGGTTCTGGACAAGCATGACTATCTGAGTTTGGATCCCTGGCACCCATGTAAAAGCTGGGCATGTTCATGTGCGTCTGTAACCCCATCAGTGGGGAATGGGGGCCAGCCGATACCAGGGCTTCCCAGCCTACCAGTCTAGCAGAAACAGCAAGGTCTAGGTTCACTGAAAGACCCTGTCTCCAAAATCTAAGGTGGAGAGGGGAAGAGGAAGACTCCCAACATCAACTCTGGTTTCCATACATGCACACACAGGCAAGTGTACCTTCCACACACATACCTACATGCACACACCCCACCATACAATAAACAAAGTCTCAGAATGTATTTATAGAGATATATGAACATATCATAGTCTCATATACAAGAAATAAAAACTCAAGGTGCGACATATACATATTTGAACATATACGTGTGTTTGCTTGCATATTAAATAGGAAACTGTTACCAGAGACTTGGGATAAGGCTTGTGAGAAAAATGTAAAAACTATAGTCCTTTTTGGAAAGCTCTTAAGCCTTTTTGTATTTTTAATTTTTTTTTGTTTTGTTTTTTGTTTTTGAGACAGGGTCTTCCTGTAGCTCCGGCTGTCCTGGAACTCACTCTGTAGACTAGGCTGGCCTTGAACTCACAAAGATCCGCCTGCCTCTGCCTCCCAGGTGCTAGGATTAAAGGCGTNAGTGCACTTGCATTTTGACTGTGACCAGTCATATGAAGTCGGTGATGGAATTTTCCACTTCAGGCATCACATCAGCACTCAAAAACTTGGATTATGCATGCTCAACATATTTTATCTTGATTATTTATCTGCCAAGACATAGATCCTATTGGATTGGCTTTAACAAATAAATGATATTCTTTTTTTTCTTTTTTTTTTTTTCCTAGACAGGGTCTCCCTGTAGTCCCAGCTGTCCTGGAACTCACTTTGTATACCAGGCTGGCCTTGAACTCACAAAGATCTGCCTGCCTCTGCCTCCCAAGTGCTAGGATTAAAGGCGTGCACCACCACGCCCGGCTGATTCTTACTTTTTTATAGTGCTGGGGAGTCAAGAACGCTAAGCCTGTACCTACCTGGGAGCGCCATGTTTAGTGCCTTGTTTAATATGTAAAAACAAGCTGGCAGCTTCTGGGAAGCAGTTCTCCTGGCCTTTCTGCATGTTTTTGTGACACCTTTTGTCCTGCACTGCCTTTTAAAAATCATTTCTACAGTAAACATCCTGAGAGGACAGAGACATGTCTTCCTCTACTTTGGGGTCAGAGTCACCTGACTGAATAAGTGTCCCCCTCTAGTCTACGCCAAATGTTGGCCATGTTTGCCATGGGATTAGGTGTTCCTAAGCTCTGAGTTCCTCAGATGTGACAAAACTGTGCCTACATCATCTACATGAGACCTGGGGACAAGGAGAGCCACCAAAAATGTGGTCATGCCACCACTATGCTACGGGTGGTAAGGGCTTTAATCCCTGACCTAGAAGTTTCATGGCTTCTGCTTGCTTCTGGGAAAATACAGTGGACTGACTTGCTGGCTTTTGAGTAGGGCAAAATTATAGACCCTTCACCTTGCTTGACATTTTCTGGCATTGTCTCATCCTACAGACAGAGAGGCAGAGAGGCGTGAAGACTGTTAGATGACCTAACTATGAGATGAAAGGAGCTGAGGTCCCAACTCAGATGCGGCCTCTGGAACTGAACTCTTAACCACACAACACTCACGAATAGGCCTCAGCTTGTTTCATGTGTGGCAGGACCATGGACATGCCCTCTAGAAAAGCAAGCTAGAGTCTTACCTTGGATGTTGGAATGGGGTGTGGTATGAAATTCTTAATGAAAGTGAAGTCATGTTCGCTGTTTGGAAGCTTCCACAGAGCTCTCATTTTACTTGGACTAAAAGTCCAAATCCTCAACGTCCTTAAGCCTCACCTCCTATTATGGCGGACTCCCTCTCACAATAATCTTCTGTGTGCATGCATAAGTCCTGTGCACCTATGATCATTTCTAATGCATAGCTGTTGTGTAGCATTTTCCAGTAAACAACAGGAAAGTACGCAACAGGAAAGTAGGCAACAAAATGTCTACGGAGATCAGCCACACAGGATGTTCTAAAGAACGCCAAACAACAAGAGGTTTGGGTGGAGGCGAAACTTTTGTCTTACAGAGAAGCTGGCTCAGAAGTAAACCACTGGATAGTTTCAGGAAGTCCCTGAAACTGACCAGGTAGAATAGGTGCCTCCCTCCTTCCCCAAGGTTATGTGAGCTCTAAAACCCTAAAAGATGTTAAGACCCAAGCCTTGGGGACCCAAAGCCACGGAGGGTCCTCAGAAAGAGGCTGAGATCAACTGAGCCACCTAGAAAGGACACTCTCCAGCCTGTTAGCCGCCTACCTGCAGGCTGTGCGGTGTGCTGCACTTCCAGCTTCCTGAGCTGTCACCCATGCTGGGGGTGGGCTTTTGGTGATGCTGCTGTCTGTGAGTCAGTTCTACTCCTGTAAGTAACCCCTCACCTATGTTCCTTAAGTAACCCCAGTAAAACTCACTGCTTCACCAAACTGGATTTTGGTGTAAATCCTTACTTTGGTCTGTTGTTTCCTGTCTGGGGTGAGTAGATGCTTGTTCATGTTTCCCCCAGACTAGCGATGCACAACAATAGGAGATGCAGAAGGGAAGGGCTGTCTCTTCAGGAGCTCAAAGGCTGCTGCTGTCTTCCTTCCGTACATTCCCTCTTGAGGGGAAGACATCAGCCACGCTGGGAGGCAGCTGTGGAGCGCTCCACAGGGAGAAAGTGGGCTGGGACTTATGTTACACAACAGCTTCCCAGTGCTTCATGATAGGCCTTGAGCCAGCCGTCCCCAGGGAAGCTGTGCCGATTCCTGACCCCCAGAAACCGTGAGACAAGAAGTGCTTTCTGCCTTAAGTAATTAAGTTTTGGTAAAATCTGTAAGAATCAGTTTCTAAAGTCTACGCCCACTGATTGCCTTGTCATTTCCAGCTTTGCCCACAGAGCAGGATCTTTGCACCAGCTATTCTCTCTTCATAGAAAGACATCTCTGGGGCTGGAGAGATGGCCTAGTGGTTAAGAGCGCCGACCGCTCTTACAGAGGACCCGGGTTCGATCCCCAGCACCCACATGGCAGCCGAAAACCGTCTGAAACTCCAATTCCAGGAGTACTCCAGTTCCAGGGGAATCCGAGACCCTCTTCTGACCTCCGCGGCATTGCACGACACAGGTGCACAAACCTTCATGCAGACAGTACATTCATACACATACAGAAATAAATAAAAATTAAAAAAAAAAAAAAGAAAGACATCTCTCTCAGATACCTTCTCTTACATGTCTTTGTGTTTCCAGAACACCATGTTCCTCATTTCTGATTTTCTTTTTAGTGTCTAATGTACTGTAACAGTCACTTTATTTCTTCTTTCTCTTAGGGGCAAGAACTTTAACCTGTTTTGTTCCCCCCCCCCCCCCCCCCAGTGGTTAGAACTGAGCATGGTGTGTTGTAAAGGAAAGTGAGTCTGCAACTGGGTCTGACAGGTGAAGGCGGGATCTGAGAGGTGGAGGAGTCAGAGGAAGCAGTGACAATGAACACTAGATGAAGGGGTCTACAATGGAAGAATAGCCCCATAGCGATGAATGCTAGAAAGAGGCTGTTTTGGAAAAGAACCAGAAATGACTGTGGTATTAATTCCTGGCAGCAGTCTGTTGTAGGTACACGTGAGGCTGTAAGGGCGCCGGGGACAGGGAAGGGAGGCCCAGGTAGGATCTCCCTGTCAAGGAATTTGATTGACTGTAGAGGGAGTTTGTGCAGTGCTTGTGTTAGGAGAGAACCTCATGGAGACATGAGCGACTGGAGCCTGTGTCTCCTCTGACGGTCAGGACCCTGGGGAGGCAATGGCACTAGAACTGTGGCCCCGAGGTGGCAGGGGAAATTGATATGAGGCCTTCTGGCCAGAGTGTGGCTGAGGAGCAGCCTGTCAGCACCGCCTGGAAGCTTGTTGGGCGCGGAGTCTCAGCCTGTCCAGACTCCTGCATCAGAATCTACCTCTGAAGGTTCCAGATAGTTTGAACATCAAATCTGAAAAACTCTGTTCCAGGGCTCAGAGGAGTCGGAGTTGGCTAGAGGAAGGAGAGCACTGTGTACCTAGCCTGGAGCCCCACAGGGATGCTAAAGACAATAATATTTAGACTTTGGCCAAGGAGTTAGTGGAGTTAAAAATTTGACTTATGGGGCTGGAGAGATGGTTCAGTGATTAAGAGCACTGGCTGTTCTTCCACAGGACCCAAGTTTGGGTCTAAGTACCCACATGGTGGCTAACAGTGATCTGGGATTCTAGTTCCAGGGGATCCAGTGCTGTCTTCTGGCCTCTGCCGGTATTTCATGGTACAGGCACATTTACACACATGAAGGTAGAACATTCATGCACATAAAATAAATAATGTAAAACTGATTTATGAAATTTCCACGTGTGGACAGGAGTCCACACCATGGTGTGGGCAGGACGCTGCTTCAGTCTGTACGTCCTTGTGGCACACCATGGCTGGAAGTTTCTCCCGTAAGCTGCAGGCAAGGAGAGTTGGCATCCTACGAACAAGATGGTGTCTGCAGATGAGGAGTGTTATACCCATGGTTTTTAATTCTTCTGCTTCTCCTCTACCACCCCCCAGAAGGCAGCCTTCAAGAAGAAAATACAGAAATTCCGATCCCATTTCTAATCTGTAATATTCCCATAGCTCCTGCTGGATCCATTGCCCCCATTTTAGGGATTTAAACATATTTCCTGTGAAGTTTTGCCACATTAAGAATTATTTTAGGGACACATTATTGGGGGCTCTTATTTTGCTAAATGACTCTGGAAATTCCTCTTTAAAAATAAACTAGGATGCTGATTTTGGTGGCGCTCTCCTTTAATCCCAGCACTCAGGAAGCAGAAGCAGGCGGATCTCTGTGAGTTCAAGACCAGCCTGGTATACATAGTGAGTTCCAGGCCAGATGCAGCTACAGGGAGACCCTGTCTCAAAAAGACAAAAATAAACAAACAAACAAACAAACAAACAAACTAGGGTTAGAAATATACTCGGTAGAGTGTGTGCATGAAGCCCCGAGTTTGATCCATAGCACTGCATAGGGCAGAGTGAAAAAAAACCAAACAAACTAGGCAGAGTAGCTGGTGCCTGTGATCTCAGTGCTTAGGCAGTAGAAGCAGGAGGATCTGAGTTTGAGGTCAGCCTGGTCTAGTTAGCAAGTTTCAGGCCAGCTAGTTCTACACAGTGAGACCCGTCACAAAAATAAAAACATCTGAATCACATGATTCACCATAGCTAAGTCATAGAATCATCCTGGTGCTCATCAATGGATGAATGGACAAAGGAATTGTATATGCATACAGTGGAGTCATCGAGGACAACAAGATTGTGTAATTTATAAGAAAATGGATGGAACTGGTCACAGTAAGTGAAATCTGCCAGACTCAGACAAATACTGCCTGTTTTCTCTCACATGTGGAATCTTAAAAAAAATAAATAAATAAAATAAAAAACCAGACTGGAAGTAGAAAGACTATTTGAGAAAAGAAAGGGCACGGTAGGGAAGGGACAGACAACAGAGTGTAAAGGGCAGAACATGATCAAGGCACACTGCGGAGATGTGTAAAATGTCATAATGAAACATATTATCTTGTACAATTAATGTATGCTAACCAAGGGGGAAATGCCCAAGCATTGAAGACCTGCCAATTGATGATGCAATTTTTATTGCAACAAGTTACTCTGATCACCAGTTAAGTGCACAGCTTTGGAGACCTTGAAGAATATCTCTGCTCCATGAGAATCTAGGTAGTGCCTCGGGGACTGACCTGCTAATTCTATCCATTCTAGAAGATAGTTTGTCTGTAACCCTGATGAATCTGATGTGTTTTTAGCAGAGGCTAATTTGCCCCAACAGGTCCAAAAGCCTTGACTATTCCTCCTTCCTCCAGGAGTTGTAGGCTTCTTAGTTTAGAGATGTCAGTCTCTTTTCTATGATAATATAGCATTGGTGATTCCATTTCCAACTCTACTCTATGTACCAAGAAATATATAACTGAATTTCCCAATATATACATTGCTCACTAAATAGACCAAGCATTTCACATCAAAATATGCAACTCAGACTTTATCCACTACCCAAATATACAGTCTTTCAGATTGTGGAGTCATGAAACTATTCAACCATCAAACTTAACACTTAAGAATTTGGTTTTTTGTTTGTTTGTTTTTTTTTGGTTTTTTTTTTTGTTGTTGTTGTTCTTTTTTTTTTTTTTTTTTGGTCTTTTTGAGACGGAGTCTCCCTGTAGCCCCAGATGGCCTGGAACTCACTCTGTAGACCAGGCTGGCCTTGAACTCACAGAGATCTGCCTGCCTCTGCCTTCCGAGAGCTGGGATTAGTGCTGTGTGCCACCACGCCCTGCTGCTTAACTGATAAGAAGTGCTGTGTACTGCTTATTCCCAGGTGTAATAGCAAGCAATATGCTATTTAGCACAAATACATTTGCAAATTAGAATGTAGTGGAAAGACAGTTGTCTTGAGTCATTTGAGAGAACTACCATGAACTGGTATTGCCTTATCTTGTTTTTAGACAAAGGCTCATACAGCACAAGCTCACAGGCTGGCCTGGGACTTATTTTGTCATCAAGGACCACTTTGAAGTTCTGATCTACCTGCCTCTACCTCCTGAGTTCTGGGATAACAGATGTACACCACCAAACCAGTTTATGTTCCATGGCTTGGTGCATGCTACACAAGCCTCTGCCAACTGAGCCCCCTCTTAGCCCCTGCTCTGTCACTTCTGCTATTGACAGTAGGTTTTATTTAGTCTAGGCCTTGATTACTCAGCTACCTGATGATATCAGTTTTGTCCATAGGACTTCAAAGTTGCTGCATAGACAGAGATCACTATCTTAGCCTACCCTCTGTGAATTAGCTGCATTTAGCAATTGAGAATGATAACTATACTGGCGATAAAGCTCTTGGAGTAGACATTGGTGTTGTGGCCTATCTAGCATCTCTGCTCGTCTGTTGTAATCTAAGTTTCCTCCTTCCTGTAGGGACACATTCCAGGCACATGGATGTGGATATCACCCTCTCTCTTCTTCCCAGTTAGGTTGGACATGTGGCCCAGGCCCAGCCTAGCAGAGCTCTCTTTCTCTGCCCATAGTGATTAGCTGAGGTATAGGCATAGGTCCCCAGTGAAACTGGGGTCTACTAGGAGATCTCTGATCCAGTACCACAAAGACAGCTCTTGTTCTTAGGCATCCTGCGAGCTGTTTTGTGATATGGGCTCAGGGCTGGCAGTGGCCACGCTGCCAGCATTGGAAAATGCCAGTTTCTGAGAGTAAGCAGCTTAGAGCCACGAGGAGAAAGAACTCCGAGACACTGGTGCAGCTCCAGCAAACTCCAGTCTGACTGAACAGGTTATAGGTGGGTTTCTGATTCGATTAACTCACTTCTGTAAGTTATATCCTTCTTGTAAAGATAGTCCACATCTGTACATAGTGCAGGGCACAGCGGGGGCCCTTTATGAGCAGTGCCTAAGCCTCATAGATGAGCTGGTCTATCATGGATTAGGTCATTATATCCTTTTAAACCACTAGTAAGCTAATGTTTAGAGGTTCCTGAAGGAATTTCTGCTTGTATGGTGTGTGTGTGATTTCATTGTTTTAATATGAGCTAATGTGTAACAAGCTAAGGATGCCGGCATAACTTGTAACTTGTGAGGTGCCCATTTCTTGTTAATGAAGTAAACAGTGGCATTTGTGAGGACATGTGAGCCGGAGCTCGGCAAGCACGTGGCTGATTTCCCACCTACATCAGAAGGAACATGAAAGAACAGCTCTTAATTACAACAGATATTAGCTCTGCCTCCTGGGAACTCATCATTCCATCTCAAGGTTTATATTTATGAAAATTGAAGCAATGTCTTAAAACATGTTAATTTGTTCTTTGTTTATTTCTTTCCCTGACAGATTAATTTATTCCAAGGGACTTTGGTTCTCAAGCGCTAATATATCGATTGGGCCCATGTACGACATAGCTAACAGCCTGGGGAGGAGATTTCGATGGAAAACAAAAGTCTTTCTTGTAGTTTTCCTTAGGTAATTAAGTTTTTATTGTGGGCCCTGGAATGCTTCCAGTTTTCTCTGGATTTGCATCTCTGACTTTCAGATCAATGGCTAATTTCATGAAAGGCTGGAAACACACACACACACACACACACACACACACACACACACACAATACACATACATTTGGGGCCTGAAAGAGTGAGCAGAAGTATACTTAGGCCAAGAGAAAATTCTATGCTTTATTTTCTCTTCCTAAGTTATGGCTTCCCAAGAGCTTTTATGTAAAGGCCAGTTAGACAGTACTAAAAATCTATTATACTAGCTCTGTGCAGTGGTTAGATAGCTCTGGATCTATTAAAAAAGAAAGTGGGTGGGTGAGAAGCCCTGCTTACCATTGATGGAAGCTCTTGGTGACTTTTTAGCTCCCTCCATCTCATATGTTCTCATTGGGAAGTCTAAGCATCCAAATGGTATTCTTTTAATGTTTATTAACTGATTGTCTGTTCTTTGTGGCCTGTAACTGTAGTAAGAAATCTGAGGCATTTATATAAATATCTATGTCTTGTAGACAGAGATGGTATCTTAAGAAAGTAAACAGTGAAGTTAGCCCAGAACTCATATTCCAAAAGCATGGTAACACCGTGACTGTTCATTACCTCATGGGATTAATTCGTCAGGTTAGAAAGCCTTCTGAAATATACCTGCCCCAAATTTCAGGCGACTCTATAAGTATTCATGATTTTTGTTCCTAGTTAGCTTTAAAAGTATAGAGATTTAAAACAGAACACCAACAGCTGGCATCCTGTGAATTATTTATCCTTCACAAACCTTTCTTTATCCCAGTGAACAGAGAGTTCTGTCACTCTTTAGAATCCTTGATTTCTGCAAGCTTTGTTCCTTTTCCTAGAGAACCTAGTGAGTAAAACAAATGTATACGATCACCTACAAGATGCAAAACACAGAGCAAAGGATGATGTGGGTTACTTTACAACATAATGTTGCATTTATGAATAATAGGCTAAGAGAGCAAACCTCACCCAACTTATTGCTAGGCCACATACTTAAAATGTACTCAGCAGGAGTTGGTGACACTTTACTAAACTATATTCTTTTATATAGACTAATTCTACCTACCCTCCCCCACCCCAAATCATGTCTTCACTAGTTTGAATTCAGTAGAGGCCATGTGACTGGGTTTCTAGACAGTCAAATGTGGTCTGCCAAGTCTCTGTCAGAATTCCCAGTGAGGATCTGGGCAGAAACTGTCCTGGGTCCTGAGACAAGGTGACATAGGAGCCATGAAGTGCAGGGGGTGGAGAGAGACCCTTGTGACTGTATGCCACTGGCTGGTAGAGACTGTTTCTATCATAACCTTATCTGTCAAAATTGACAGTAGCTAAAACTAAGTAGACATACTAAAAAAGTTTGAATCTTAGAAATTATTTAATATTAGAAGACTACCTAATAGCAAAAACCTCACATAATTTAGTATAATTGAGAAAGATAAGAATATAAATTTCTACTCATGAGTGCTTTTCCTTGGAACCTGTAATTACTATTAAGAGGAAAGCACTGGTATTGCTTTTCTCTTATTTTTATAGAGAAAGATCATGTCAGAGTTAGAAAAGTGCTTGGGAGCACACACGCATTCCTAATCGCCAGTCAGTACTCATCAACTGTTTCTTGTGTGTGGGTTTCTAGGGAGAGCTCAGCGGGGAAGACAGACAGCCCACACCTCCTTGGAGATTTCCTTCATTCTAGTGACTGTAAACACATTATGATAAGTGCATAGAAGGGAAACAAATAGGTTGCTATAAGTGAGAATGGTGGAACAGGAAATAAACCATATAGTAGTAGTGGATGGCTTCTCTGAAGAGGTGACAGTTAAGCTGAGGCCCAGGTAAAGGGAACATGGGGAACAGCTCGTGCAAAGGTTACAGCTGAACCCTCCAGGCAGGTCAGGCCTAACCAGTGTAGCTGGGCTGGAAGGAGAGGACGCTTTGATAAACAGACCGTGGAAGGAGTCAGATTCTCTTTTAAGTCAGTGGGATGCCCCTGAGGAAGAAGGGGAGGAACACAGACAGGAGGCAGTTTTCTCTAACTCAGGGTGCTCCTTCTCATCACAGACCCACACACGAAGAGAAATAAAAACAGGCACAATGCTGGGCATAGTGGGCTATCCCTGGAATCTGAGAACTCGAAAGGCTGAGGCAGGAGGATATCCCATGAGTCTGAAGTTCCATGCTAATCTAGGCTACAGAGATGAGATGATTCAGACACAAAAACAGGAGTGAGGAAAGCACTGTTCAGGGGTCAAAACCAGAACTGGATGGATTGGATGCTGAAGGTAAATGACCAAGAATGCCTTCCCGGGGCTGGTGAGAGGGATTAGGGGGTGAGGCACTTCTTGTTGTCAAGAATCTGGTTGTCAAGCCTGGCAAGCCAAGTTCAGTCCCTGGAACTCACGTAGTAGAAAGAGGAAAACATTCCACAAGTTGTCTCTGACCTCTACGTATATGTTGTGGCATGTGTATGAACACACACACACACACACACACACACACACACACACACACACACATACACACGCACACAAATAAGTAAAAATTTTTTTTAAGGAATGACTTCCAGACTTCTATTTTGGATTCTTGGGTGCCAGAGAGTCTCAGTTTCTGAACTAGGGAAAACCAAGGCAGGAGTGAGTTTTCTGGGATGGTGAGAAGAGGATGCAATTTTAGACATGTGAAGCATGGGATGCCCATGAAACATGCGGCTGAGATGTCAGGTGGGAAGCTCCATGCAGGTCTGAAATCCAGGGGACTGTGTAGGTTGCACGTGTGCACAGAGGAGTCACCAAATGACTTCAGGTTTGGGGAGTGGATGTGCAGAGAGGAGGAAAGTCCTGTGATGGCTGGAAGGTGCTCACGTTGGAGTGTGGCTAGGAAACAGGGAGCAGCCATGTTTCGGGGGACAAGAAGAGGAAAATGCATGTTTAAGATCACAGGGCGCCGGGTGTGGTGGCGCACTCCTTTAATCCTAGCACTTGGGAGGCAGAGGCAGGCGGATCTTTGTGAGTTCAAGGCCAGCCTGGTCTACAGAGTGAGTTCCAGGACAGCTGGGGCTACAAGGAGACCCTGTCTCGAAAAGATCAGAAAAAAAAAAAAAAGATCACAGGGCTCAGCCTGCCACATACTGCTGGTGGCAGGTGGAATCAAAAAAGGAGAGAAGGTCCTCCAGATCTGGCAAACTGAAGGTTTTGGGGTTCCCGGCAATGTGCTTCAAGGGAGTGACAGGGCTGAGGAGATCCTGTAGGGGGGATCTAGACCTGGTGCCTTAAAATCTGACTAAGAAGGGGCATAAGAGAAGAAGGGTGAGGAAGGAAGAAGCCCGTATGAACTGAGTGCTTACGGGGATTATGAAAAGTCCTGCAAGTGCCTGAGCGCACCCAGAGTCGGTCAGGTGCAAGTGGAGGCTTGAGCGCCTGCGCACGTGGCCGCATTCTGAAAGACCATTTTTCTCAATGTCTCCTCCCGTCTTCTCCTACTCAAGAGAGGCTCTCTAAGTTGCTCTGAGTAACAACTCTCTGAGTTGCTTCTCTCTTTGCTCTGTCTTTGTAAGTTTTGAATGAGATGCACTCATTAAACTATGTGCCATGTAACAGGGATTCATTTGCCAAATGCGCACATAATTGGTTTTTTTTTTTTTTTTTGGAGACTGTCCTCTTAGCTTATGGATTATTCAGTATCAGCAGATTTTCATTCAACTTTAGTCACAAATGTTTAATATTATTCATTGAAAAATTCAGGTATTTTTAGGTATAGGAAAAAGTCAAATAGTACAAAAGATTATATAGGGAATAAGTTCATGCTAGGTCCTTAGTTCCTGCTGCAGTGGAAACCACAGTCTTGTGCTAAATATTCTGTGTGCAATTCTAAGGACTATTTCCTGCTTATAAAAACAAAACAAAAGTCCTTCCAGTGTGAGGCTGTTCATGCATTCTATGCTTGGCTCTTTCATATTCCGGTATTCATGGAGTCTGTCCCAGAGGATTAAATATACATACAACACACTCTTCGTGATTTCATTTTCTGGATATGGTGTTATTTAACAAGTTTTCTATCAGTGAACAGGTAGGCTTTTGTAGCTTTTCAAAACATAAACCAAGATTTTTCCTCAGTAGTTGCATAAAACACACAAAATTTGCAGTAACTAAACAGATGTCAACTCAAATTCCAAAGAAGTTTGGATTTAGAATAACTGCTATTTTCATACCTTGTGGTAAGGAAAGATGGTGGATTTTCTTATATCCTGTTTATAGAATCTTGGCATATCAGTGATATTAGCTTATACCACAATCACAATGAGAAAAGAGAAACATTATGAATGTTTAAAGGCATTTAGAAAAACAGTCCTTTAGAGCAAAAGTATCTGAGCTAACAAATGACTTATATAGCAAGTATAGAATTTTTTCTTAGATGATATTCTATTTGATTTTTTTTAAGGTAACAATTTCCTAAAGATGTCTTCTTCACACCTTATAGTGCAGGAACAATTAATATTTTCAGTTTCAAACAATACTAGGGTGAGAACTATCTTGAAATTATACATTGTATTCTGGGGACAGTTAAAGTGCCACAAGCTAATTAGCGTGAACTAGGAAGGTGTGTTTTGGTGATGGGGAGGTGGAATTGTTAGTGTGGAGACAGAAGGTAAAATTTGATTGTAAGGGTGAGGCTGGAGAAGTGGCTCCTCACTTAAGAGCACTGATTACTCTTGTGGAGGACTGGGGTTTGATTCTCAGTACCTTTGTGTGTGTGTGTGTGTGTGTATGTGTGTGTGTGTGTGTGTGTGTGGCAATATACTCAAACACACAAAAAAATAATAAATAAAATATAAAAGGGGGCTGAAGAGATGGCTCAGCAGTCGAGAGTACTGGCTGTTCTTATAGAGGACCCAGGTTTGATTCCCAGTACCTATATGAAAGCTAACAACTATCCATAACTCCAGTTCCAGGGGAATCTGATGCCCTCTTATGACCTCTGTGGGCATTACATGACACGGGTGCACTTACACACATGTAGGTAATATAGACATAAAAAATTAAAATTAATAAAGAAAGTATTTTTAAAAATTGATTGTAAGGGTTTGGAGGTCATTTTGAAAGACTTTTGTCTTTCATCCCACATGTCCTGGGGAGGCCCTGAGGCTTCTGTTGAGAAGACTGGCATGCAGACCTTGGCATCTACAGGGAATTGGGGGAGGGAAGGAGAGAACCACAAAGGGCACTGCAGCTGTCCAAACTGAGGTGACACCAGCCTTGGGCAGAGTGAGGACGGCAGTAACGCAAAGTGAGAAAAGAACCCAACCTTTCTTTCTGTCCAAATATCAAGGCAAGTAAGACAAGGCAAATTCCATCAATCAGCGGTAATTTGTTCTGAATTCAAAATTATGTCATAAATGCAGAAGAAAACCCAAGTTAATAGGCCAAGCCATTAAAGTGTATTGCAAGAAACACTTAAGCTATGTATAAACAAGGCAATGACTATCTCCAGAGTTCCCTATTGCTTACATTCTGCATTCTTTCATCACTGCCTCCTGGGAGCCACCACTGAAGTAGAGTGGCAAGGCAAGATGCCAAGAGGGAAGTAATCAGCCGTGATGGCCGACTGTG
Source organism: Rhizomys pruinosus (assembly GCA_009823505.1). Classification (NCBI taxonomy): domain Eukaryota; kingdom Metazoa; phylum Chordata; class Mammalia; order Rodentia; family Spalacidae; genus Rhizomys; species Rhizomys pruinosus. Next base: position 951,597 of record VZQC01004444.1, read on the forward strand.
GAAGTAAGTTCTAGATCACTTAATGCTAAACATTTCAAGTACACTTAAATTTAAATATTAAAAGCAACTTAAAAGTGATGAAAAGAAAATATGGGTGAATATATAATCCTGGGGGGTGGGAAAGGTCTCCTTAAGAATAAGACCATAGACAGGCACTCTGCTGAGCAGAGTACATTAAAATGAAAAACAAGACAACATATGATTTCAGTAGTGAAGACAAGCAAGTGACAAGATGATAGAAAATGAAAGGGGCAGTGATGAGGAAGAAGAGACCTTTGTAAGTAGTAGCTAACAGCAGACCACTACAGCTGATATGTAAGGAGCTTATAAGTGTTTGAGACAGGGAGTTTTCTACCAGGAGCACTCTCCTAGACCCCCTATCCATGGGTGGGGCCATCTGCAGAATGGCCAAGTAGGTGCTACCAGTTCCAACAGGATTCTATGCTACAGATGGAGCTGATTTGGTCCTTTCTCCTGGGTGCTAGGAAGACAGAGTGGTTGGGATGTGACAACTATGTGAGAGGAGAAATGAATGCAGGATGGAAGGAAAGGCTAGAGAAAGTCCATAGGGACAGCCAAAAGTTACCTTTCAAGGCACACAGCGCTATACATGTGACACCAGGTCCTGTCTGGCCTGTGACAACAACTTAGTAAATGTGATGGAATTTAAGCAGGAGCATGGCAAACCATGGGCAAAGAGTTAGAGGTGAAATAAGTTCTGGCTTTAATATTTCTTTTTTTCTTTTTTTTTCTGTAGCTCTAGCTGTCCTGGAACTCACTCTGTAGACCAGGCTAGCCTTGAACTCACAGAGATCTGCCTGCCTCTGCCACCTAAATGCTAGGATTAAAGGCGTGTGCCACCACGCCCGGCTTTTAATAATATTTCAACAGTAGTAATTGATAGTAGTACCAGAATCTTAGCTCCAGTCATAGGTAACTGCTCAGTTGAGACACTGATGCTGGAAGATAGCACTCATTCCCATTTTACAGAGGCCCGGGACTACTGTACCCTAGTTCACATAACTAGGAAGTGGTGGTGGTGATTAATCTGGTTTGGACCATTTAACTCTAGAGCCTATACTCTGACCACTGCACACAGTTCACTGGGCATCAAATATCAGCAGGTGGACCACGAGTGGCTTAGATGGACTCAGGCTTGGGGCTTGCAGTCTCAAGTGTGGCTCTCTGTTGAAAGCCTGCAGCTCTGAATTCCTAGGTAGAATGCCAGATTCTTCAATGTCCATAGAGTATCTGGCTGAATTAGAAGGCTGAGAGACTCAAAAAGGAAGAGCTGCCACAAAATAAATGATATTTTCAGCCCTCTGATTATTCTAATCCTATGTTCCAGTGACCAGACTCTGCTCTGTTTATTCAGATGGAGGCAGGCCACAGTGCCAGGCACTCTACATTGTGGGGGGAGTTTATTTGTGAGGCCCTTTGATGTCACATGCCTCTCAGGAACACCCAGTTATGACAGAGCTGCTTTGCGTTTATGTCTCTAAACAGAACCATTTGAGTACACAGACCAAGAGACCTGGTCCGGGAGCCCTGCGCTTTCTCCAGGAGAGTGATTCATTGCTAATGTCTTCATTTTGGACACTGCAGTTGAATGTGGAACCATATGCTTTAAATTAAAAGCACACTAAACAAATCACAAGTTTCTCAAGATGGTGCTTAAAGTCTGTTTGGGCATCTGTTGGTTGCCAAAAGACCCATACGATCCTGTAATTAAACAGCAAATATTTTCTGCAAAATCAATCATCTCAGCTGTCCCCAAATGCTGTGATTATGAGGCTTAGATGCTGTGTTAAGAAACAGGTTTCACAACTAGACCCTTTTAGAATTGTTTGTTCCCTAATCTAATACTGTCTTGATCTTTCTCCAGCCATATTATTCCAATTCATTGTATGGGAATACAAAGCTTGTTTTTTTATATAAGCAACAAACAGTTGAACAGCATGGCCAGAAATGTGGGCAGCAGAACTGCCAATAATAGACGCTATTCTGTCTACTTGGCTAGAAGATTCATTTACCTTGAAGTTGACAGTAGGATCTGTCAGGATTCTTGGCTGCAGTCATCAGAGACCAATAGAGACCACTGAAAGCAGCAAGGCAAATACTGGGAGCAAGTCAGAAGTCAGGGACTCACAGGAGGACGGGAGGATAGTTTGTGTGAAAGGCAGGGTCCAGGGCACCCTGAGGAGCCTGGTAAACAAATAGGCTTGTGGAGTTGTTCTCCAGCCTCCCATGTCCTTCCTGGCTGGCTTACGATGCTGGGCAGAGCAAGCACATGGCAGAGCCTCTTTCATTTATTTTTTTACTTACATAGTTTTGTGGTTGTGTGTATGTGTTTGTATGTGTGCACACTTGTGTGTATGGAGGCCAGAGGTTGATCCTGGATGTCCTCAATTTGCTGTCCTTTTTACTTCTCACTGAACCTAGAGCTTATAGATTCATCTAGGCTGCCTGGCAGGCTATAAAGTCCCAGAAACCCTCCTGTCTCTGCCTCCCCAGAGTGGGGATTACAGCTTTGCACTATTGTGTTCAGCTTTTTTAAAGTCGGCTTTTTATTTATTATTTTTATGTGTATGAGCATGTTGCTTGCATGTATGTAAGTGAACCCATGTCATGCAATGCCTGCAGAGGTCAGAAGAAGGCATCAGATCCCCTGGAACTGGAGTTACAGATAGTTGTTAGCAGCCCTATGGACGTTGGGGTTGAATCTGGGTCCTCTGCAAGAGCAGCTGGTGCTCTTAACACTGAGCCATCTCTCCAGGTCCATGTTCAGGTTTTGTATGGGGGTGCTGAGGATCTGAACTCAGGTCCTCATGCTTACACAGCAAATACTTTAAGCCATCTATCTCCCTAGCCTGAGAGACTCCTTAAAGGTTTGTTCCACAGTAACTGTAATAGTAGAGAGATGGATGATCCCTATATCCCATCTAAACAGCCAGGAGATCTCAAATAGAAACGGAATTAAGGGTACAGCATGTGAACCACCAAATCTCCTGGTGCTACACTTAAATGAAGCTTCCGAAGAGCCAGGCTTCTCACTGAGCAGAAAAATGTATGAAGAAAGTAACCAGCTCCATGCAGGTCAGGAAGAGGTGAAGACGGCACTGAGCCTCTGGTTAATGGGAGCCGGAAAGCAAAGCTGTCCTCTGAAGGAATCGACACTCATTTCACAGCCTGGGATGGGGAGTGTGGTAAGAACCCAGCTGCTTGAGGACACAGTCTTCTGCAAAGGACCACTCCCATCCACAGTTAGAGGGCTTCTCCAAGAGCCGTGTGCGTGGCATAGTGGTGGATGGGGACAGGGAATCAGAGAAATGAGAGAGTTCTCCTACCAAGTCTAGGGCTGGAGAGCACAGAACTGGGACTTCATGATGGAATCAAGTCCAATTAGGAATGCATGGCAAAGCTTAGGAACATGGAGCAGCTGAAACTGTGTACTACATGATTAGAACTGTGTACTACATGATTAGAACTGTGTACTACATGATTAGAACTGTGTACTACATGATTAGAACTGTGTTCTATGTGATTAGAACTGTGTACTACACAATTAGAACTGTGTACTATATGATTAGAACTGTGTACTACACATTTAGAACTGTGTACTACACGATTAGAACTGTGTACTACATGATTAGAACTGTGTACTACACGATTAGAACTGTGTACTACACGATTAGAACTGTGTACTACACGATTAGATCTGTGTACTAAACGATTTGAACTGTGTACTACACGATAAGAGCTGTGCACTACACGATTAGAGCTGTGCACTACACAATTAGAACTGTACTACGCGATTAGAACTGTGTACTACGCGATTAGAACTGTGTACTACATGATTAGAACTGTGTACTAAATGATTAGAACTGTGTACTACATGATTAGAACTGTGTACTAAACGATTTGAACTGTGTACTACACGATTAGAACTGTGTACTACACGATTAGAACTGTGTACTACACAATTAGAACTGTGTACTACATGATTAGAACTGTGTACTACATGATTAGAACTGTGTACTAAACGATTAGAACTGTGTACTACATGATTAGAACTGTGTACTACACGATTTGAACTGGGTACTACACGATTAGAACTGTGTACTACACGATTAGAACTGTGTACTACACTATTAGAACTGTGTACTACATGATTAGAACTGTGTACTACATGATTAGAACTGTGTACTAAACGATTAGAACTGTGTACTACATGATTAGAACTGTGTACTAAACGATTTGAACTGGGTACTACACGATTAGAACTGTGTACTACACGATTAGAACTGTGTACTACACGATTAGAACTGTGTACTACATGATTAGAACTGTGTACTACATGATTAGAACTGTGTACTAAACGATTAGAACTGTGTACTACATGATTAGAACTGTGTACTACACGATTTGAACTGGGTACTACACGATTAGAACTGTGTACTACACGATTAGAACTGTGTACTACACTATTAGAACTGTGTACTACATGATTAGAACTGTGTACTACATGATTAGAACTGTGTACTAAACGATTAGAACTGTGTACTACATGATTAGAACTGTGTACTACACGATTTGAACTGGGTACTACACGATTAGAACTGTGTACTACACGATTAGAACTGTGTACTACACTATTAGAACTGTGTACTACATGATTAGAACTGTGTACTACATGATTAGAACTGTGTACTAAATGATTAGAACTGTGTACTACATGATTAGAACTGTGTACTACACGATTTGAACTGGGTACTACACGATTAGAACTGTGTACTACACGATTAGAACTGTGTACTACACTATTAGAACTGTGTACTACATGATTAGAACTGTGTACTACATGATTAGAACTGTGTACTAAACGATTAGAACTGTGTACTACATGATTAGAACTGTGTACTACACGATTTGAACTGGGTACTACACGATTAGAACTGTGTACTACACGATTAGAACTGTGTACTACACTATTAGAACTGTGTACTACATGATTAGAACTGTGTACTACATGATTAGAACTGTGTACTAAACGATTAGAACTGTGTACTACATGATTAGAACTGTGTACTAAACGATTTGAACTGGGTACTACATGATTAGAACTGTGTACTACACGATTAGAACTGTGTACTACACGATTAGAACTGTGTACTACATGATTAGAACTGTGTACTACATGATTAGAACTGTGTACTAAACGATTAGAACTGTGTACTACATGATTAGAACTGTGTACTACACGATTTGAACTGGGTACTACACGATTAGAACTGTGTACTACACGATTAGAACTGTGTACTACACGATTAGAACTGTGTACTACATGATTAGAACTGTGTACTACATGATTAGAACTGTGTACTAAACGATTAGAACTGTGTACTACATGATTAGAACTGTGTACTACATGATTAGAACTGTGTACTAAACGATTAGAACTGTGTACTACATGATTAGAACTGTGTACTACACGATTAGAACTGTGTACTACACTATTAGAACTGTGTACTACACGATTAGAGCTGTGTACTACATGATTAGAACTGTGCACTACGCTATTAGAACTGTGCACTACACGATTAGAGCTGTGCACTACATGATTAGAACTGTGTACTACACTATTAGAACTGTGTACTACATGGTTAGAACTGGGTACTACATGATTTGAACTGGGTACTACACGATTTTTACTGTGCTCTGCATCAGCGAGATGGCAGCCACAGTGAAGAGAGCTGGAAATGTGGAATGTGCACAGAAGAACGCCTATGAAGGGAGCCATGCATGACGTATGGGCCAGTGCTGTGCCAGGCCTGGTACCTGAAATAACTTTGGGGGGGACGCTCCTCAGAAAGCCTGTTCACAGCATTCCAACAAACCTAGCCAGGATCACAAACATGCTAATTAGACCTTTAAATTTCTTTCCTCTTGGCCTGAAATCAACTCACTCAATGGAGTGAAGTTGGCAGTGCCCTGCTGGTGGGTTAAGCCCTCTTGGCAACCATTCCTATAGTCAATAAAGTGGTATATTTAATTTTCCTAAATAAATTATACCCTTATGGGAAGATACACATTTCAAAATATATCATTCACAAGAGAGAATAATAGGGTGTTATAGGTAGCAAAAACATTGACAATATCTGGATTAAGACATCTTGTCTGCAAAAGGTCCCCACTAAGAGACCATCCTATTTGGAGGACTGGGCTTGTGAGCCTCACTTATTAACTGGACAAGCTGAGAAAGGGTGAAGGATTGGTCCAGGGAAACCTCAGAAGCCCAGATGGCATCCTCTTGGGTTTAGAAACCCTGAATATATGGGAGCACCTTGAAAGTACCTACACAGTAATGGCAAACCAGAAACACGAGGACAAAGAGAGATGGCAGAGACACAGGCTACTGAGAGGGGGACAAAGAGAGATGGCAGAGACACAGGCTACTGGCAGCTTTTGTCCCATAACTTAGCTGGCCTATTCGAAACTGTATTAGTCAATTTTCTGTTGCTGTGATAAAACCACCATGACCAAGGGAACTTAAAGGAAGAGTTTATTTAAGCTTACGATTGATTAACGGTTCTAGGGAATAAGAGTCCATTGTGGCAGAAGGCATGGTGGCTAGGGCTGGAGCAGAAAGCTGAAGCTCACATCTCACAATGAGCAGGAAGTCAAGAGCAAGAGACTGGAGACTGGCAAGGCTTGTTGAACTCACTAAGCCCACCCCCAATGACGTACTTCCTCCAGCATGGCCATACCTTCTAAGACCTCCCAGAACAGTGCTACCAACTGGGGACAAAATGTCTGAATACTTAAAGCCTATGGGGGACACTCTCATTCAAACCACCACAGAAACTGTTCCTGACAATTCTCCCTAGTGGGCACAAGACCCATCAGACATCTGGCCATCATTAGTTAAGGCAGTACTTAGAATTGCTACCATTTTGAACATCTCATGTCAAGGACTATCTTGTGTGACTGGCAGATGTTTTCACTACTCACTACGACTACCAAATGGTGGCCATTGTCACAATTGCCCAAAGATTGAATCTTCAGTTATAGAAGTGATTTGTTGGAGATTTCATGACCTTTCTGCATCACTCTCCTACACAGATACTCAGTAACCTGAGATATAACCTGATCCGTACTTCATATCCACCTGTCAAATGGAACTAATGAAAATTTAATAATCACCTTATACACAGTGCCAGGCTGTCTGGTAAAGGTATACAGATCGGGCTCAGAGCCAAGACTTACATACTTGGACAGATGTAAATGACCAGAAGGAAGCTAGTGAAAGCTGCCAGGAGGGGTGGGACCGAGTGAGAGCTGGGGTTGGGACTGAAGGTTTCAGCTATGGCACAGTTTATCCAACTCACCACTGCCGATGGACGCTGGGGGTCTGCAGGCCTCGGCACAATGATCTCACAGCACCAAGTTAGTCATCTCCCTGCTTATTCTTCCAAGTCCATGGTATAAATCCCCATTTGCTATTAGAAAAATATGTTAGAGCTGGGCATGGTGGTGCACGCCTTTAATCCCAGCATTCAGGAGGCAGAGGCAGTTGTATCTCTGTGAGTTCAAGGCCAGCCTGGTCTACATAGTGAGTTCCAGGCCAGCTGGCACTACAGAAAGACCCTATCTCAAAAATGCATATATATATATAATATATATTATATAATATATATATATGATATTTGTTGGCTGCCAATGATAGAAATGTCATTTTTTTTAATCCAACACAGGCAACACTAACATTCTTGGCAGAATAGTCTGGAAGACCTGGCTTCAGCTACTCCAAGAACTTAAATCAGGTAGCCTGGATTTTTATTTCTCTTGCTGTTCCTGCACCTCCTCCCATCCCATCCATCTCTTATAGTTCAGCCACCACAATGGCATATTCTCTGCTTCTACCACCTTGCTCTCCCTGGGTGTGCAGGTGGTTGTAGAAGAAGCACAACAGGAGGATGTTGGGAGTGAAAGGTGGCCATACATAAAATCTCTGTTAGACCTCATGAGGCACCTGTTTTATACTGGACCATTCGCAGTGGCTAGGGGTTAAATAACTCTGGCAGAGCAGATCTGGGGCACATTCTCAAAGCTTTGGCTAGGGTTCTCTGTAATTTGTTTCAGTGCTTTATTAGAACCTTCTAAGTGTGTATATTAAGAGACAGTTTTTCAGAGGACGGAAGGTGACATGATCCAAGTAGTGGAAGGGAAGGAATTCTTGGCGGGCCACACCAGCAGTGTTAGGATGGTATCATTATGAATATGGGATTGTAGGCCATCAATGAGCTCCATGAAATAATTTTGATTTTGCATGGAAAACAGTCAGACTCTTCATGATACAGGAAAATCCTGCTCCTGACAAATAACTACCAGTCTGCAAGTCAGAGAGATGAACAACAGAAAGATAAGGCTCCATCGTATTCAAGAATGTGGGGCCCGCATGCTAAGATACGCAGGTCTCTTTTAATTTCATGGTGTCTAGTATGTTTTGTGGTAATAACATGTTAGGAATAGTAGATCCCACTTCTACTTTCTAGCTCTTGGTATGAGGTGAGAGTCAATGAAAATTTGATATTCTGGTTTTTATAGCTGCTTGGTAATGAATCCTTTCTGGGCAAATGTACACATGAAGTTATAAGTTTGAATTCAGCTGACTTACATGAACCCTGTAATCCAATGTTAAGTTAAAGCACCTCAGTTTTCTCTGAGATATGACTTTCCTGAAAGCAGATGAGGGATTTGTTCGTTAGTGTGCTCAAGCAGTCAGAAGTATTTATTAACATTACCACAACTGTGTGATGAACAGCAAAGTTATGTCCTTACACAGAATGCGAATGACCCCTGCCCTTATGAAACTATGGTCAGTGAGGAAGACAGATAAAAAAAGGATATTCGCCAGGCATGGTAGCGCATGCCTTTATTTTTATTTTTATTTTATTTTATTTCTTTCTGTATGTGTATCAATGTACTGTCTGCATGCAGGTCTGTGCACCCGTGTCGTGCAATGCCGCTGAGGTCAGAAGAGGGTCTTGGATTCCCCTGGAGCTGGAGTTCTCCTGGAATTGGAGTTTCAGACGGCCGCCATGTGGGTGCTGGGGATCGAACCCGGGTCCTCTGTAAGAGCGGTAGGCACTCTCAACCCCTAGGCCATCTCTCCAGCCCCGCGCATGCCTTTAATCCCAGCACTCAGGAGGCAGAGGCAGGCAGATCTCTGTGAATTCAAGGCCAGCCTGGTCTACATAGTGAGCTCCAGGCCAGCTGGGACTAAAGGGAGACCCTGTCTCAAAAAGATAAAAAAAAAAAAAAAAAAAAAAAAAAAAAAAAAGATTTTCAAAAAGCTCCTGGCACAGAGCCTAATAAACAGAAGGTGTTCAATAAATGTGAGCTGCCTTCCCCACCAGTCTATTTTCTTATGCTATAATCAGAATATTCATTTCTTTTTAAAAAATTTAAAATTATTTTTATGTGCATGAGTGTATTGCCTACATGTGTATAAGTACACCCCTGTTGTACAGTGCCTGAGGAGGTTAGGAGAGGGCATCAGATTCCCTGGAACTGGAGTTATGGACATTGTTAGCACCAATGTGGGTTCTGGGAATTGAACCCTGGTCCTCTGCAAGAGCAGTCAGTGATCTTAACTGCCAAGCTATCCCTCCAGCCCTGTATTTGTGCTCTTATAAAATGTATATGTTAATACTGAGTCACCTCAGTGATATTATTAAGAAGTAGGGCCATTGGGAGGTGATCAAGTCATAAAAAATGGGATTCGTGTCCTTATAAAAGGGGTTGGGGACCCTCCCTTTCCCCCATTGCTGTGTAAGGAAACATAGTAGAAGCCACCATCTCTGAGAAATGGGTCCTCACCAGAGCCCAGGTCTGCTGGGGTCTTGATTTTTAAATTCCCAGTCTCTAGAACTGTGAGCAGTAAACCTCTGTTTTTAATTAATGACCAAGTCTAAGATATTTTGTTATAGCATCCTGAATAGACCAAGGCTTTTGTCTTAATTCACAAGAGATGACATGTCGTTTAATTTCTCTGAACCTTAGTTTCTCATGGCTTTATTGAGAACTTTGAAGAGACTTTCTAATGTTTCTTCTTTCCTCCAAATTCTACAAATCTTTAGGTCCCATTCCTTTTTACCCCAGGCACAGGACACATGTACGAGTTTATTTACCATACACATATGTAACCAGACCATCTGGTATTGAATTCAGCCTTAAATTCAGACAAGTTTAAGTGGTATCCTAGCAGTAGCCATGTGATTTGAGGAAACTGGTTAACCACCTTTCAGATCACGTTCCACATCCATGAGAGAGGGAGTGAAAAGGCTATTGCTACAGGGGTGCTTTGAGGATGGCATAAGATATATGTGTGTGTGTGTGTGTGTGTGTGTGTGTGTGTGTGTGTGTGTGTGTGTGTTATATGGGGGTGTCTGGTATGGAGGGCGTTGTTTCCTCAACAGAATATGCTGCCTTGAGTTGAAGTTACTGTGGATATAAGGAGCCCCTGCTGGGAAGTAAAGTATGTGCAGCTGGTTCTAGATCTCAATGTGGTTAAATGTGGTCAACCTCTAACACTGCCCATTGCTGTCAATGATATAGATCCAGATTCTTTCAGCAGAAGCCTGGGGTGGGGGAGACACTAAGGAAGGTAGCCAGCTAGCATGGTGGTTGTAGGCTAACCACAGGCTCTAGGCTTAAGTTCCTGATCTGTGAAACAAGAATATGGTCACAGGCTCTTTTAAATTCTAGGCTTGATGATTCTGGGACTAAAGTACACAGGAGACTATGTCTTTGCATGCTTTGCTCTAATCTCCCCTCTCATACTGAACCTGTCATCCGACAGCTACACTGCCCACCCTTTGTGGTCACTAACTTCAGTGTTTAAGGAAAATCTCTTTCTACTAAAATGTGAAAAGGTATGGTTTACAACCTGACATCACTTTGATGTTTTGGATTTTTTTTTTTTTTTTTTTGTCTCAGAGAAAGCAGTTTGAACTCACTTAACATGATCCTGAGAAATACTACACTCTGTACCTTTAACAGAGACCCAAGCGTTCCAGGCCTCCTGGGAATGTGCCTTTGTGAAGGTCTAAAATTGCAGACACTTATTGATACTCTACAAGCTCTTAAGTCCATAGGAGTTAGCTGGTGCTCAAAGGCAAACAATCAAAAACCTAATTTCATAATTATGTCAATAGATTTTCCTAAAGAAAGAAAAAGAATTATCTATGCCTGAGGCTACTATAAAAAATGCTTCCAACTAGGGAGGGAGAAGTAATGAAGTTTCCAAGGACCAATTTGATAATGTTCACTTTTAACTGTGGAGGGTGAATATGTACTGAGGCATTTTTCTTCTATCATATACTCTATACATATTGGTTTATACACACACACACATACACACACACACACACGCACACAAGAAACTGGAATTAAAGTGAATTCGAATATGTATACATACAAATATGTGTGTGGGTTTGTGTATATGGAGGTGTATATGTGTATGTAGATACAGGTGTACATATGTGTGTGCATACATGTATATAGACATATTTGTGTATAAATGAGTTTATATTGTCACTTTTCTCTCCGAGTTCATTATAATTTGGCCAGTGGGTATGATAAAGAACATTATCAAGGGGCTGGAGAGATGGCTCAGCAGTTAAGGGCACTGGCTGCTCTTGCAGAGGACCCGGGTTCGGTTTCCAGCACCCACATGGCCACTAACGACTGTCTATAACTCTAGTTCCAGGGAATCTGATGCCCTCTTCTGATCTCCTCAGGCATTGCATGACATGAGTGCACGTATATTCATGCAAGTAATGCACTCATGAATGTAAAAAAAAAATTATTAATATAATAAAAATAAAAAGAATAAATTTTAAAAATATATTAACCACAGAAGTGACAAATTCAAAATATAATTTAGCCCAGCTAATTCAGAAGTTAAGTTTTCCATGGTTTTCTGTTGAGATGGTTATTTTCATTAACTTTATTAGTATGAATTCTACAAAGCACACCTGGAGTGTGATACAAATTTGCAAAGGTGGATGTGAGAAGTCACCTAGGTCCTGTCTGTTATAGCTGTCTGTTATAAAGTGACCATTTAGCAAAGTGCTGAAACTGGCCAGACTTTGTAAGACAGAAAGCCATACCCGTTCGTTAGGTAAAGAAAATCTATCTAAACTCAATTCCAAAGCTTTTACTGGAGCTGGTTTACACAAACTGCTAAATAGTTAGATAAATTTCTGTCAAAGTAACAGATTCTGGAAGAACTGTGTTCTACGAAGTGGCCAAGACATCTGACTTTGACATCAAAAATAATTTTAAAAATTCTTAGATTTAGCTTAAATCCAATTTAGATTTGATTTGGAGCCACTGGTAATTGGGAGTTCATGAGCACCACAGACACTCTGGTGCCTGCTTGTGGTCTCAGGACTACTGGAACCAAGCCTGCCCCCATGTGACCTTCGTTCAAGAGGCACAATTACTTTGCCATTACGAACTTTTCATCTCACAGAAAATGAAAAATAATGAGCAATTTCTTTGGGTCACATATCTCTGTTGCCAGAAAAATAAAAGACATCAAAAAATTTTCAGTAACATATATAAGAGGCACCATTTTTGCTTTCATGTAAAGTATCAATTCCACATGCAATTGGTGAATATTTTCTAAATTAAGAACCCATGTGGTGAGCGGGTGCACACAAAAAGATAATCAGAAAAATCTCAGCATTAAAATATAGTCTCCAAGTAAAAACCCATAAATCACGTTGGTAAGACCCAGGCTGCTCTGAACATTACGGCTCTCTGCCGTGGTCTCTGTTAGATGTGGTGCAGAAGAACTGAAAAATGACTGCATTTGTGAACTTTAGCTCAGGAGGAAAGTCAGTCAAAACAAATGGCTACAAGCCACATAGTCAAAGCCCCAAGACCACATAGAAAGCCAGATGTGAAGGCACACACCTGTAATACTAGCATTTGAGAGGTGGAGACAGGAGGATCTGGAGATCAAGGTCATCCCTGGCTACATAGTGAGTGGAGGCCAGCCTGTGCTCCAGGAGACCTTGTTTCAGATGGAGTTAGGAGCATGTGAGAAGTTGGCATTGGGACTGGGAGGGTTGGGAATAATGCAAAGACAACACCCATGTATGAAACTCTCAACAATAAAAAAATGTGTGATGTGGGGGTGGGGCATGGATCATAAGGAGACCGGGCATCCTGCCTTATCGTTACCAGTCTTAGTCCCTTGAGACAGTCTTTCACTGAACCTGGAGGTAGGCTGGCTGCCAGCAAGCCCCCAGCCACTGAGCCATCTCTCCAACTCCCTAATAGAGTCTTCAGGAGAGGATGACCTCAGCCCACTGCAATGCATTTCACCAAAGGAGACACTTTCTCAATTGAGGACGGTAAAACCTCTCTGAACAAACACCATGCAACTTCTTCTAGTGGCTTCTAACGTGTGTGACTTCATTATTTCCTGATTTAGTTCCTTGTTCACAGTATGTTGCTCTGAAAAAAAAAAAAAGCTGTGGATTTTCCTGGTCAGCTGTTCTTTGAGTCCATTTTTCTATAGCAATAATAAAATATCCAAGACTGGGCAATTTATACTGAATAGAAGTTTATGTGGCTCTAGGAACATGACCTAGCGTCTCCTCTGCATCTGGTGAGGGCCCTCTGCCTACATTATAACGTGGTAGAGGCTACAGAGGCTATCACACCATGAGGGACAAAATATGCTGCCATGGGTCTGGCTTGGTTTTTTTTTTTTTGTTTGTTTGTTTGTTTTTTTGTCTTTTTCGAGACAGGGTCTCCCTGTAGCCCCAGCTGTCCTAGAACTCACTCTGTAGACCAGGCTGGCCTTGAACTTACAAAGATCCCCCTGCCTCTGCCTCCCACATGCTAGGATTAAAGGCATGCGCCACCACGCCCGGCTGGGTCTGGCTTGTTTTTTGAGAGTTTCATAAATTCCAGGCTGGTCTCCAACTTGGTGTTGTAGCTGAGGGTGATCCTCCTGCCTTGGCCTGCTGGGATTACAGTCCTCCTTTCTGGTTTATATGTTGCTGGGTAAGGATTGAACCCAAGGCTTCTTTCATGCTAGGCAAACTCCATACCTGAGCTACATCCTGTACCCCTCTTTCTCATTTTTAAGGCCACTAAAGCCATCAAGAGCCGCCCTTCAGGCCAGGCTGGGATTTATGGGTAAGAGTTATATCATCAGGTTTCCTCTTTGCTCCTGTCCTGAGATTTTCAATCTTGGCTGAACCTTAGAGCCAACTAAGGAGCTTAATTCCAGCAGCAGGGTCACATGGCACATGATTGCATCAGTGCCTCTGGAGGAGCCCCAGGCAGATCAACCCCCCTTTAGTTTCTTTGATGCTGTGCTGCCAACTTTGAGAACTTCTGTGGAGAAGAATACTCAGCAGCTCAGACATGAGGCTGGGAGAGTAGTCTCAGGAGCAGAGGGTGGGAATGGCCTCTGGAAGGCTGACACTCAAAGTGGCCCAGATTTCCAAGTTTTCTTCCTCAGGGTCCGAGTCCAGGACGGAAATCTAAAATGAGCCCAGCAGCAGCTGTTTCGGCTGGTGGTGACGCTGGAAACTCTAAGTCGCCTTTGAAGTTCATTGCCTTCTCACTTTGAAACACTGTCACTATTCAGAATCAAGATGCAGATCAATAGTAGGTTACAGTAATTGGGTTAACAAGTATGAAAGGTTCAAACTAATACCCAGTCCCTGTGAGTATTCTCTGGTACTCATGAAATGCTACCTGAAATCCAAGAAACACTTAATGCAAAAAGCCTGGTGCAGACAGTTTTCGAGAATGTATTTCTTTAAAGGAATAACAAGTGATACACTTTCCATATTAATTTGTATGTGCCCTTCATCTCCACAGGCTCAATTAATAAAAGTTATGCATAAATCATACGAGAGATCATTAAATCAGCCAGTTCACAGTGCTGACTAATTGGTAAATAAATACTTTATGAAAATGGTGATGAGTGTACAGATTCTGTTTTTCTTTTTAAAAGAAGAGGAAAATATGGTGTGGGTGGACCCCTTTCCTTACAGCTGTAGTGTGGATAGCCATACTTTATCTGATATACAATTTTAGAATATTTTCCAGGTGTTTTGTGGGGGAGAAGGGAGGCAGGGAGACATAGATGACAGAGCCCGTGGAACTATCCCAAACCTTCATGAAAAGTTTAAAAATCAGAGAAAAAATATTCAGATTCATTTAGCTACCCCAGTGCCTAGTGGCACTTACAGACCTTTGCATCTGTATGTTACCATACTTTTGTGGTGACCCATTAGCTTGGCATTGTGCAAACAAAACTTTGGATGAAGAAAAGAAAGCAAGACAGAGAGGAAAGTGTGTGTGTGTGTGTGTGTGTGTGTGTGTGTGTGTGTGTGTATGTGTGTAAGTTACTGTCATATATGCACTTAGAAAATAATTGGTTCTTATCCTCACTGTCAGACCAAGGTTTCACAAGGAAGGATATTACCTCCTTAGTAAGATATTGCCAGGATCAGATGTGACATTGCACAGAATATTTAGCCCAGTTATAGGCATAGAGTAAAATGCTCAAGACAGACTTGCGGTTATTTACTGTGCTTACATAATCCTAGCTCCACTCTTGGTTTTTCACAGAGAAATGCAATTCTAGTAGAAATGGTTTCCAGAGAGCCCAGGCCTAGGTTCACAGGCACAGAGCATTTTACTCTATGCCTATAACTAGGTTAAGTATCCTATGCAATGTCACATCTGATCCTGGCAATATCTTACTAAGGAGATAATATCCTTCCTTGACGAAACTCTGATGTGACAGTGAGGATAAGAACCAATTATTTTCTTTTTTTTTTTTTTTAGCCAATGTTTTATTGAAGGTCTGTGCATTTCATACAAATCAAATTACATTACAAATCAAGAACCAATTATTTTCTAAATGCATATATGACAGTGACTTACACACACACACACACACACACACACACACACACGCTTTCCTCTCTCTGTCTTGCTTTCTTTTCTTCATCTGTAGTTTTGTTTGCACAATGCCAAGCTAATGGGACCCCACCACCAGCTCCCTGATAAACGCATAGGAGAAGTAGTGTAAGCGCAGCTTTAGGCCTGGCCTGTCTTTCAGGAGCTCTCCAGTCAGGCTGCAGTCCCTACCAGCTGCCTGCCGGAAGCCAGCACTGGCTACAGCTACTAAAGAAATAGTGTTTGGGGTTTTCCATCTGCCAAAGACAAATAATTAAATAAACATTGTCTACCAGGTACTGTCCAATCATCATGGCTTATCGTTAGCAAGAATCCTGTTAAGTCAATTTAGCCAGAATCCTTCTTATCTCTGATGTAATTTACTAATTTTCTATCTACTCACCCCTGGTCTGCTCCTTGCCTATCAATTCTCACTTGTCCATGCTATATCCGAGTTGAGCCCACTCTCCTACTCTAAGACTCTGTTACAGGGGTCCTCAAACCCACTGAGGGCCCTTAATAAAGTCGTCTTTAAAAGGTATCATTGAATAACTTTTTCATTAGCAAGCCCTATTGAGATATTATTAAAAATTCCCTTAATATAAGACCCCATATGTTTTTTTAAGTTTTTTTTAAAATTGTATTTATTTTTGTATGTGTATGAATGTACCGTCTGCATGTAGGTTTGTGCACTCGTGTCGTGCAACACCGTGGAGGTCAGAAGAGGGTCTTGGGTTCCCCTGGAACTGGAGTTACAGACTGTTCTCAGCCGCCATGTGGGTGCTGGGGATCGAACCCGGGTCCTCTGCAAGAGCAGTCGGTGCTCTTAACCACTAGGCTATCTCTCCAGCCCCAAGACCCCATATGTTTAGGCTTTTAGTGAGACCAGGAGTCTGTCTGTTCCTTGTTTGCCTCTGTAAACCAGGGATTCAGGATCCTCTCTCCGGATCTTTCATGAGCTTGGAGACGTCAGCCAGGACTATAGTATCTGAAGAGTTGACCAGAGCAGGAAAATCTGTTTCAAATATGGCTCTGAGGAGGCTTCATTCCTTACTAGTGTTGGAAAGAGGTCTTACTTCTTCACTATATGAGCCCGTCCTTAGGGCTGTGGTATTCTTTTTTGTTGTTGTTTGGTTTTTTTTTTTTGGGGGGGGGGGTCAGGGTCTCCCTGTAGCCCTAGCTAGCCTGGAACTCATTCTGTAGACTAGGCTGGCCTTGAACCCACAAAGATCCGCCTGCCTCTGCCTCCCAAGCGCTAGGATTAAAGGCATGCACCACCACACCTGGTAGGGCTGTGGTATTCTTATGACATGGTAGCTTGCTTCTACCCACAGGACTCAAGAGAGAAACTGAATCCACAATACCTTTTTTAAAAATTTTATTTATTATTTTTTATGTGTATGAATGTACTGTCTGCATGTTGGTTGGTACACCTGTGTTGTGCAATGCCACAAAGGTCAGAAGAGGGTGTCAGATTCCCCTGGAACTGGAGTTAAAGACGGTTCTTAACCGCCATGTGGGTGCTGGGAATCGAACCCGGGTCCTCTGCAAGAGCAGTCGGTGCTCTTAACCGCTGAGCCATCTCTCCAGCCCTTTGAATCCACAATACCTTAATTACTTCCATCTCATCCCATAGGTTACCTAGATCAGTCCTATAAGATTAGGAGCAGGCTACAGAAACAAGTCAAGAAGGTAGTAGGGGTTTGACTGGGGGATTATTGAGCATCATCTTGAGAGTCATTTACTGTGTTTACATTTTCTATTAGTATAAAATGATTTTTGTATTATATAATTGAATTGGTCATTACTGAGATATGGGAATGCTATTGATTTTTGTCTATTGATGTTGAACACTATCTTGTTGGACTCTTAGTCATTTGTTTCAGATTTCCTGTGTAGCCTGTCATGCTGTTACAAATAAGAAATACACATCTCTAAAGTTGTATTTCTTTTTACCTGCATGCAACTTTACTGTTAAAATGTGGATCCTATAGTTTATTTTCAGAATTTGTAATTTGATTTGTGTGTGGAGTGTATATATGCATATTTTGGAATAATATAAAATTAAAGGGAACAACAACAAAAAAGAATCTGTAAAATAAAAAAAAAGAAATACACATTTCTTCATTTCTGGTTATACTATTTCTTTCTTGCTTGATCACATTATCTAGAAGAATGACTATAATGTTGAATAGAAACATAAACTATCCAGTTCCTGATCTTTTTTAATACTTTTATTGATGAATTGTGTACTTCCTTCATTATCTTTCAGTCCAATTTAGACACATTCCCCTCTCCCTGGCCCCATCCCACCCCTATTCTACCATACATGTCTTGCATCTTTCTCTCAGTCTTTCCAAAGTTTTTCACTGCAGAGGCTTGCTGTTTTGGGGCAGAGTTTAACTGTATCATTCAGTTCTTTAACCCAGTCTTTACGTTGTTGTTTTTCCCTCCCCTTTGTATTGCTCCAACAAATGCCTATATAATCATCACATATGCATCAAAATTATGACCTCTGGTAATAAACTGTATGTTACTTCCAAAATATGTTTAGGAATTCACGTTTTTCCCCTTTAATTTTATATTACTCTAAAATATGAATACATACCTTCCACCCATATAAAGTAATTGCAGAGTCTGAAAATAAGTGGTAGGTCGATTCTAGAGCCCGTTAAGAGATTTACTTTATAACAACACAGTTGCTTTCAGATAAAAAGAAATATCAGGGCCGGGCATGGTGGCGCATGCCTTTAATCCTAGCGCTTGGGAGGCAGAGGCAGGCGGATCTTTGTGGGTTCAAGGCCAGCCTGGTCTACAGAATGAGTTCCAGGAGAGCTGGGACTACAAGGGAGACCCTGTCTCGAAAAGACCAAAAAAAAAAGAAATATAACAATAATGCGGTTTGGCTTGCTTTCAACTGGGGATTTGGGGTTAGCATTCCTGATCATAAGGAGAATGTCTCGAAAGTTTCAACATTAGATATAATTTTTATTTATTTGCTTTTATTTATTTTTATAAATTTTATTTTATTTTATTTTTTATTTATTTTTTACGTGTATGAGTGTACTGTCTGCATGTAGGTTGGT
Organism: Rhizomys pruinosus; assembly: GCA_009823505.1. Classification (NCBI taxonomy): domain Eukaryota; kingdom Metazoa; phylum Chordata; class Mammalia; order Rodentia; family Spalacidae; genus Rhizomys; species Rhizomys pruinosus. The sequence goes on from VZQC01004444.1 coordinate 970,688, forward strand.
GTGTCCATGTTGTGCAATGCCACGGATGTCAGAAGAGGGCGTCGAAGAGGGCATCAAATTCCCCTGGAACTGGAGTTAAAGACAGTTCTTTTTTTTTTTTTTTTTGGTCTTTTAGAGATAGGGTCTCCCTGTAGCCCCAGCTGTCCTGGAAATCACTCTGTAGACCAGGCTGGCCTTGAACTCACAAAGATCCGCCTGCCTCTGCCTCCCAAGTGCTAGGATTAAAGGTGTGCGCCATCACGCCCAGCTTAAAGACAGTTCTTAGCTGCCATGTGGGTGCTGGGAATCAAAACCTGGTCCTCTGCAAGAGCAGTTGGTGCTCTTAACCACTGAGCCATCTCTCCAACCCCATATTTGCTTTTATTTTATGTGACTGTTTTTCCTGCATGAATGAAAGTGCACCATATGTGTGACATACCTCTAGAGGCCAGAAGAGGGCATCAGATACCCTAGAGTTACAGGCAATTGTGAGCTTTAAGGTATAGGTGCTAGGAATTAAACCTGAGTTCTCTGCAAGAACAGCAAGTGCTCTTAACCACTGAGCCATCTTTCCAGGCCCTCCACTTTATAACAAAAAACCCTCAAAAGATTAGACATGACTTTCTAATAACATTAAAAATATTTGTTAGTTGCATTTTTTTATTCCAATTTGATAGTATTTTTTTTCTATAGAGAAGATAGTTTCATCTTTTCTTTAGCATGATTAAGAAAATGAAGGGAGAAGTGGTATTTAAGAACATCTCTTGTCCTTGAGCATAGTAGAGTGGGATTGGGTCTCTCTGGGGCCCCTGGGCTGTGTTCCTGAGTAAGGGACAGATGGATACTTCTCACAGGGCTGAGCATGGGAATCAGAGGCACCTGGACCATATGATTCTCTCTGGGAGTAGGGAAGCTGTGGAGAAAGAGTTGGACATGCCCTCAGGCCATGGTGGCCAGAGCAGGCTTCCTGACAACTTCTGAGCCTGGGAGGGAGCATAGCAGTAGCCAGTGGCTGGCCTGGAAGTCCATGATCCCTTAGCTTTGGGTCAAACTGGCTTCCACCTACACATCTAGAAAAACACAGAACATGAAAGGAATGAATGATAGTAAGCTAGCATAAGGGACGGTTACAGGGGTAAGGGAAGAGGGGTAGGATTAGAAGAGGGCGCCTGGGGTTTCAACAGGATTCCAATGTAACAAAATCAAAGAACAAATGGTAAGATGTTAAGATCTATTTTTTTTCTTCTAGGTGTTTGAAGTATTTATAGTTTTTTTTTTTTTTTAAAAGGAATGTGGCTCAGTTGGTGGAGGGCTTGCCTAGCATTCATTAGATGAGATGATTAGATCCTTGGATTAGATCCCCAGGACCATGAAAATTGGGTGTGGTAGCAAATACCTATAATCTCAGCACTTAAGAAGTAGAGGAAGGCAGGAAGATCAAGAGTTTAAGGTCATTCTTGACAACACAATGAATTTGAGGCTAGCCTGGGATACATGAGATCTTGAAGAAAAAAAAACCATCAAAGCACTGACTATTATTGGGTTTGTAAGTGGCAGCCTGTCCACAGTGTCAAAGTTCTCATCCAAAGAAAGCCTCTTATTTACAGACCACCAGTGTGGAAACTAGCCCTTTGCTAGTCATAGTTTCTTTTACTAGTCACACAACCAAGCAACATATTTTGATACTTTTTGTGAATAGTTTGGTTCTATAATGAAGTACCCAACAAACAGTAATCACATTCAATCTACAACTTTTACTTTGTCCAGTCTGTACACTAATTGGAATGTGGCCTTTTAAAAACACAATTTGTTGGGGCTGGAGAGATAGCCTAGCAGTTAAGAGCGCAGACCTCTCTTGCAGAGGACCTGGGTTCGATCCCCAGCACCCACATGGCAGCTGAGAACCATCTGTAACTCCAATTCCAGGAGAACTCCAGTTCCAGGGGACTCTGACACCCTCTTCTGACCTTTGCAGCATTGCACGACACAGGTGCACAAACCTACATGCAGACAGTACATTCCTACACATAAATAAAATAAAATAAAAAATTAAAAGAAAAACAGACACACAATTTGTTGCTTCTGATACTATAAGGAATATTGGCAGTGAAGTCCTTTATCTAAAAAGTGCTCATTACTTTGTAGCTACTGCTAGAGCTCCAGGCTTGGGAGAGCTGTGCAGGTCCCCATGAAATGCCACCACAGGCTGGGAGTGACATAATTCCTGTGGCGCTGCTTATTCAGACCACAGTGTCTCCTCATTAAAGCCTTCACAAGTGAGCAATGGGAATATTTTAGCACTTAATTCATAGAAATGATTGCAAGGCATGGCCAATACAGTGAGTATATTAACAGCCCAGGATACCCAATACATTTTTAACAGAACATAAATCATATCAAATGCAACTCTGCTCAGTGATTAAAAAGGTTCCCTGTGTTTATCTTGCAGTGCTTTTAAAATGCTTCACCAAAAATGCACAAAAAGTTTGTAATACCCACTGGCTGGGGACTAGTTTTGATATTTACTTAAAACATATTTCACAGAAACATAGGCGAAGGGGGTAAATTTCCAATACAGGACAGCTGTTCTGTTTTAAAAGTCAAGGCCAAAGCCAGGTATGGTGGTGGATACCTTGAATCCCAGCACTTGAGAGGCAGAGGCAGGCTACATTGTGAGACCCTATCTCAAAAAACAAAAAAAATAAAAAAATAAAAATAAATGAAAGTCAAAGTCAGTCTTTGCAATTGTACTTCAGCAAAGTAGATATAATCAAAGTAAATTTTTCTTGTCACCCTTGTGTCTAAAGTCCCAAGACATTACAATATCAAGAGCAGCAAGCTGTTTCCTTGAGTCTGTGGGAACCCAGTTTCTCTCAGGCTGACAGCTTGCCTGTGTTTTGAGGCAAGCTTTGCCCCTCCTACTTCTTCTCAATAAACCTGGAGGTTAACACCAGGGACCAACAAAAAGCAAACAGGTATGCTTGTTTATGCAACCTCAGTTAGGACAGAATGTTACACTTATTTCATAGCAGGAGGCGCACACCTGTGTACACAGAAGCACACTCACCCACACGCATCCCCATATCCCCTGCTTTCTAGAACACTTTTCAGTGTGGGCAGAATCTTTCCTCATCGTGTTTAAGATGTGGAAATGCTGGAGGTCTGGGGAAAACACTTTCCTAAGTGTTTGATGTCAGGAAGGTGCTCCGGGCAGCAGCAGGCTGTCAGTTCACGTGTTGGAGCTCCTCAGGACTTGGGAAGAAGCTAATGAAATGCTTCCTGATTTAAAGTCCCAGGAAAACGAGCCTTCTCAAATGTGAGATTCCATTTCAAAAGCATTTTTAAACACCACCTCAAAGCTACAATATTCTGAAGGGGAGAGGGGACCAGACGTTTCCCTGAGGAACACAGAGACTTGAAGCCTTCGATACCAAACAATGGAATTGTTGAGTCACAGATGTCTATAGCTCATTCATAAATCCAGAGACCAAAGAAGCTTGTTTTCATGGAGGAGGTAGCAAAGAAAAATGAAAATGAAAATAAATGGATACTTTTTAATATTAACAACCTAGGGCCAGGAAGATGGCTCAGTGGGTTAAAGCAGGTGCCTCCAGGCCTGATTGACCCCAGGACCCACATGGTAGAAAGATAGAACTGCAAGTTGTCCTCTGACACACACACACACACACACACACACACACACACACACAAGCAGAATCAATAAATATAATTAAAATTTTAAATATATTAACCAGCTGCCTATGTCTACTACCCATCAACCTGAACATTCAAGCAGCTCTGACTGTGGTGTAGGTAACAGATGTTATAAGGTGTACTGGGGAGATCCAGTGGGAGCAGTTTCAGATGGGGTTCTCAAGGAGGTTAAAATCAAAGGTAAAGTTATACTTTTAAGAAAGTGATAAATGAGGGGCTGGAGAGATGGCCTAGCGGTTAAGAGCGCCGACTGCTCTTGCAGAGGACCTGGGTTCGATCCCCAGCACCCACATGGCGGCCGAGAACCGTCTGTAACTCCAATTCCAGGAGAACTCCAGTTCCAGGGGAATCCGAGACCCTCTTCTGGCCTCCGCGGCATTGCACGACATGGGTGCACAGACCTGCATGCAGACAGTACATTCATACACATAAAAATAAATAAATAAAATTAAAAAAATAAAAAAATAAAGTGACAAGTGAGAGGAAACGAGTCCATTTGTGACCATTTTATTGTTTGTTAAAAATAGTTAAAACAGGGGCTGGAGAGATAGCCTAGCGGTTAAGAGCACCGACGCTCTTGCAGAGGACCCGGGTTCAATCCCCAGCACCCACATGGCGGCTGAGAACCGTCTGTAACTCCAATTCCAGGAGAACTCCAGTTCCAGGGGAATCCGAGACCCTCTTCTGACCTCCGCGGCATTGCACGACACGGGTGCACAGACCTGCATGCAGACAGTACATTCATACACATACAAAAATAAATAAATAATATTTAAAAAAATAGTTAAAACAATTTCATATAGAATTTTTACTCTTTGTTCCCCCCCTACACTTGAGTTCTGCTGGATTGAAGGTGTTGGTCCTCAAGAAAAGAATGCACCCACCAGGAGGTGCAGCAGTGGGTTTCTAAGTTTGAAGATGGGATTGTCACTCAGCAGTTTGGGTTCTTTATGCTACTGAGCCAACAGGCAAAGAGAGACATGGCTTGGTGTGTTGATCCCCGTTACTTAGGAACTGGAGCCTCACACTGGGAATAAAATGGAGAGGGATATTTTGGACTGGGCATACATCTCAGTGATTGAACACTTGCTGGCATGTGCCAGGTCTTGACTTTGACTCCAGTAATGAACAACAACAACAACAACAAAGAAGCAAGAGTATATCTGCACAACCCAGGAGGTTCTCTGGATACCTCTCAGAACTTGCATGTCAAACAAGTAAAAATTAATGGAAATCTAGAACAAACAGAAATACACAGAACTCTTCAAGAATGTGGCTTGGGTTGCCTTGCCAGGCAAGGAAGCTTACTGCTGAGGTCCTTGGTGAGAGATAGCATAGCCTGCGTACTAAGTAAATCACAAGAATCAACCTTGGCTTTTGCACCATCCCAGTTATAGTCACAAGAACTGTTAAAGTTATGCACATTTTCTTCTTGCTTTCTTTTACCACACAAGCAGGCTGATTCTCTTGACCTCTTGTCCTAATGTGGTTTCCATCCTCTCATCCCCCCTCTTTTTGATGGTAGAATGGGACCCTGCAAATCCTATTTCTCCCTTGCCCTATGGTGCCATTAGACTGTCAACAGGGGAAGCTGGAAGGAGACTGCAAGGCAGGGTAGGGAAGGAGAGACTGCTGCTTCCTGGTGCATCCCTTTCCTAGCAGGGACAGCAGAGCAGCAAGTCTTCAGCTTTGCAGCGACAGTTGATTGCAGCTGTAGGAACTGGTTGCAGTTTTCAGTGTCTTCACACACTGCCAACTCATCTAACCACTCAGATCCCAGCACCTGCTGGATGGTGATCCTATTCAGAAGTGTAGGTGCCAACTCTGACACCTAGCTACATTCTAACCTTTCAGCTTTTCTTTGTTTCTCAAACTTTAGGAGTGGTAGATGCTTCCTAAAGTTAGTTTCTCTACAACATTCCTGTGTTTCCCCTTTGACTTTCAATTCTCTAATATTGATTAACGACAAAACAATTGTTCAATTCCCTCAGTTGAAATGACTCACATAGTTCCTGTCTCCTGTTGTGCCTTGATGATAAAACGCTCACTGTGGTCTTCTCACTACCTTTCCATAATGCTTGGCCAGTCTGTATTTGGAGAGATTGGCTTCACCCCCAGATCCAGGAATGGACCTCAACAGTTCCAAGCCAGGGTGACTCCCATTCCCTTCCTTATAGTGAATGGTTCATGTAACACAGGCTTCAATCTGTTACTTAAAGGCATTCTCCTGGCCAGAGGGCTTGTCTAAGAATATCTGAGTTCACTTCTGAGGTGCCATTCCATATAAACAGCATTTTGTTTAGATGGAAAGCCCAGAACTACTCTGGCCATCTGGCTATCATAAGGGGAATAGAACTAAGGATGCCACTAAATCCTGTAGGAGTTGAGGGAATTGTAAGGACAAAGCCCAGAGTAATGCGGTCACATGTCATGTGCTCAGGACATTACAATGAACCAACACAATAGATCCTCCTTCTTGTTTCACTCAGTTGGGGTTAGATGTGCAAATACTTGCTGGTCAGAGACACATAATGAATGTATTGTGTTAATAAACTTGTGTGGAATTATAAAGGACCCTGAAGTCTTTTTTTTAATTTATTATTTTTTATGTGTATGAGTGTACTGTCTGCATGTAGGTTGGTGCACCCATGTTGTGTAATGCTGCAGAAGTCAGAAGAGGGTGTCGGATTCCCCTGGAACTGGAGTTAAAGAAGTTCTTAGCTGCCATGTGGGTGCTGAGAATCGAACCTGGGTCCTCTGCAAGAGCAGTCGGTGCTCTTAACCGCTGAGCCAATACAAAGACACAGTGTTGTGCACACAAGTTAAGCACTTCTGGAACACTGGTGGAGTTCAGGACAGGCTATCCCCAAACCTGGCAGTCTGGCCTTTGAAATCATCAAGAGCAAGATGGTTTCTCTGCCCTTCCTTTGAAGGAAACAGGCCCCTGCAGCTGAATGTGAAATAATTCTCAGACTTTCTAGGGAAGCTGGTGTTAAATCAGAGAAAACAAAATACTCAGAGACAGAGAAGGATCTTAAATATGTAGGTCTTGCTGAGCCCCTGCCCCAGTTCATTGCCACTGGACTGTACCCTCTTTGTCCAGCCATGCTTCTCTACAACTGTGCATTCCTCCATCAGACTTGGTATAAAATATACACAGATTTTCTGGTCTCTTGGGGTCTCTGTTTCTGAAAGATTCTGTGTCAATTAAAACATTTACATGAGATAAATTTGTTCTGCTTTCTCATAGAATGTCCTGTGTTCTAGAGGCCTTGACCATGGACCTTGCGACTGCTGAGGAAAGTGTGCTGTTCTCTCTTCCCTGCACTATATTCTCGTGTGAGGTGAACCCACTTTCCTTTGGTTTCTTAAGCTAGAGAATCCTTTGTACTTGATCTCCCCTCTGCACCTAAAAGTCTCTGAAACTCCACTGGGAGACGGCTCAGTTAGTAAGGTGCTTGTCTTGCAAGCATGAGTACCTGAACTTGACCCGCAGAATCCATATTTTAAGAAAAAAGAAAACTTCAGCATGATGGCCTGTACTTATCCCAGTGTCGGGCGAAGACAGGCAGAACCCTATGATCTGCTGACCAGCCTGCCCAACTTACTTGCAAACTCCAGCCTAGTGAGAGACTAGGTCTCAAAAAACAAAGTGCGTGTTAGGGGGTGGGGGTTGCTGGAGAGATGGTTCAGCAGTTAAGAGCACCTGCTGCTCTTGCAGAGGACCCAGGTTTAGTTCCCAGCAGTAATATGGCAGCTAATTATTGCCTATAACTCTCCTTTCATGGGATCTTATGCCCTCTTCTGGCCTTTGTTGGTTTGCACATACATGGCGCACTTAACATACATGTTGGCAAAACACTCATCTATGTAAAAATGTAACAAAAGTTTTTAAAAACAAAACAAGGTGGAGAGTGCCTGAGGGGACACATGGGAGATGTCCTCTGGCTCCATATACGCATGCGCATATGTGCCACTTTTCTCACCAAGTCACCTGCCATTTGTCACTTACTAAACTTGGAAAACCCTTAAATGCATTTTCCTATTCTTATTTTTAAAATATAATATGTATACTAGGGCTGGAGAGATAGCCTAGCGGTTAAGAGCACCGACTGCTCTTGCAGAGGAACCGGGTTCGATCCCCAGCACCCACATGGAGGCTAAGAACCATCTGTAACTCCAATTCCAGGAGAACTCCAGTTCCAGGGGAATCCAAGACCCTCTTCTGACCTCCGCGGCATTGCACGACACAGGTGCACAAACCTACATGCAGTACATTCATACACATACAAAAATAAATAAAATTAAAAAAATATGTATACTAGAGAAACATGCAAAATATAGTTAAGTATATTAAGGAAGAAAATAAGGACTGGTTGTTCTTCTTGCTCTCGGGAACAGATACTTTAGGATATTTCTTCTGTCTATAATATGGACTGGTAGTTGGCAGAGTATTATTGGATCTATCTGTATTATTACTGTATTATTACTGTATTAATGGAGCCTATGACCGAAGAATAGCTTTGCTTATTTATTTATTTATTTATTTATTTATTTATTTATTTATTTAGTCTTTTTGAGACAGGCTCTCCTTGTAGCCCTAGCTGGCCTAGAACTTGCTATGTAAACCAGGTTGACTTTAATCCCTCAGAGATCTACCTGCCTCTGCCTTCCCAGGGCTAGTGTTAAAGATGTTCACCACCATGCCTAGCTAAGAACAGCTTTACATTTTAAATGATTGGAAAACCCCCAAAAGAATATTATACAGCCTGAAAAATTATACAAAATTCAAAGTTGTGTGAATTAAAAAGGTTTTATTGGCATATAGGCCTGATCATTTGTTTATATACCACCTGGGCTGCCTCCACCCAGTGGCAGAGCTGGGTAACTGCCCACAAAACCCTATTTTGTTTGGTATCTGGTTCCTTACTGAAAATGTTTGCTGACCCAGGATATTGATAAAACGAAAATGTGCGTGTACATATATGAAAGACCAAACTGCGTGCTTCATATTCTACTTTTCTCTCAGTACTTAAATACAAACAGTTCATAGAAATAACTTTTGTAATCATGATTTCAATAGTACTTCACAGTTTAAGATATACTGTTTGTTTGTTTGTTTGTTTTGCCGTGCCCTGGATCAAATGCAGGCTTTTGTGCACGTTAGACAGGTGCTCTACCACTGAACTATGTCCCCAGCCTTAGATGTACTGTGATTTAAACAATCTTCTTTTGTTTGACATGTGGTTTGTTAATGTTTTTACTTAGAAATGCCATAGATATCCTTAGGCTTAAATATTTGACTATGTCATTGATTATTCCTTGATTTTTTTCATTTATTTTTATTGTATGTGTATGAGTGTTTTGCCCCCATGTACGTAAGTTAACCCATGCCTTGCAATCCCTGTAGAGGCCAGAAGAGGCCATAGGGTCCTTTGGAAATGGAGTTAAAGATGGTTGTTAGCTGCCATGTGGGTGCTGGGAACTGAACCTGGGTTTTCTGCAAGAGCAGCCAGTGCGCTTAACAGCTGAGTCATCTCTCCAGCACTTCTTTGGTTATTTCTTTTTTTCTTTCTTTCTTTTCTTTCCTTTTTTTTTTTTTTTTTTTTTTTTTTTTGTCTTTTTGAGACAGGTCTCCCTGTAGCCCCAGCTGTCCTGGAACTCACTCTGTAGACCAGGCTGGCCTTGAACTCACAAAGATCCACCTGCCTCTGCCTCCCAAGTGCTAGGATTAAAGGTGTGCGCCACCATGCCTGGCTTGGTTATTTCTTAAGATTAGATTCCTAGAAGTGAGATGACTCTTGGAAAGTGGCCAGACAGCTATCGATACTCAAAATGCCAAAATGTAATAACACACCCATCATCCTAGGTGAGTGTAAGGGCTCATAGCTGGTGTGGTATCTGTTGGAGTAATTATCACCAAGCGATGAGTACAGCAGGAGAACGGGGGGGGGGGGGGGGGGACAGCCAGAAGACAGGGAGAAGGAGGCTAGGACTGAAACTGATTAGGGCCGGGTCATTTGCCTTTATGAGCATATTTCTTCCACAGTGGAAGGGGGTTAAGAGTTCTAGGAACTAAAAGGTTTGCTTTGAGGATCAAAAAAGATATGAAAGCCCTTTTTAACTGTTCAAGCACAACCACAGGGTTCATCATTACCCTGATTCTCTGAAAGTAATATATACAGATAGATAGATATATAGATAGATATTCCAGCCAGTTCTCACCCTGTGGGATGAAAAGCAACTCACATAGCTGTTCATTATAAGAGAATCAGGTCTTCACAAAGAGCATTTCATTCTTGCATTACATTCTTAAAACAAGGTCCATGTGTTTCTTTTAATATTTGATTCAATATTAATATTCTTATTTATCTCCTGCATGCCATATGGATTAAATTCTCATTACCTTTGATCTTATACTTTTAAAATATGTAAATCAGCAGACACCCTCTTTAAAGCAGTGTTTGTATCCCTGTCTATTATTGCCAAGGGCAAAAGGAAAATATCTGCAATGCAAAAAATATCCAATTGTGTGGAAATCCTGCAACCATATATTACAATGGTCAAGCTCAATATATCAAATATTAACCAGCTGAAAATGAGCCTAATAAGGATTAAATGCTTCTTTAACCTGATGAAGTTTCCTGAAAGCATACCATCCACATCTCATCATGATAGGCAGGTTTCAGGCACGCCTAGTTAGAGCTTCGTGATTTACCTAACCTAGTAGAGCTTTTCTGTGTTGTAAGCCCCAGCATGCCAGGTGAAGTGCTTCAATGTTGGGAACAGGATATGTCTGGGGATGGGTGTCTTTTTAAAATGCTTTTTTACTATTTTTATCTTATGTGTATGAGTGTATCGCCTGCATTTGTGTAAGTGTACCTGTGCCATGCAATATCCACAGAGGTCACCCCCTGGAACTGGAGTTACAAATGGTTGTTTGCCACACGTGGGTGTTGGGAACTGAACCCAAGTTCTCTGTTAACAGCAGCCAGTGCTCTTAACCACTGAGTCATCTCTCCAGCCCATGAGTGATGTCTATTTATTTATTTATTTATTATTTTTTATGTGTATGAGTGTACTGTCTGCATGTAGGTTGGTGCACCCGTGTCGTGCAATGCCGCTGAGGTCAGAAGAGGGCATTCGATTCCCCTGGAACTGGAGTTAAAGATTCTTAGTTGCCATGTGTGTGCTGGGAATCGAACCCGGGTCCTTTGCAAGAGTAGTCGGTGTTCTTACCTGCTGAGACATTTCTCCAGCCCCAAGTGATGTCTTTTTAAAGTTGCTGTGAGCCACTTTACTTTCTTTGTTCTCAGTTTTCTTCAGTATGAAAATGGGTAGATCAGGCTGATGGGTTCCATGGCATATTCAAATCTTAAGCACTAAAGATAGCAAGGTAGGCACTGTACAGTGTTAAGGATGTCTAAACAATTGTGACTATATCTAGTTATGAACCCAGCAGTGAATAGGGAAGGAAAAAGGGTATCTATGATTGATGGATGGCAGTTACTCTCAAATAGGACTACTTATATGATCTTTTCTTTTGTATTTTGATCTTTTCTTTTTTTTTTTTTTTTTTTTTTGTCCTTTTCAAGACAGGTCTCCCTGTAGCCCCAAGCTGTCCTGAACTATCTCTGTAGACCAGTGCTGGCCTTAAACTCACAAGATCTGGCAACTGCCCTAGCCTTCCCTAGTGCAGTATTAAAGCTGGCACCACCCCACTTATCTTTTCTTTTAATAAGATCTGATTTTTAAAGGTCTTTTCCCTGATCTATTGTAAATATACATTGGTATAATCTTTTTATCTCTTAAGATATTTTTCCAGCTTGTACAAAGATAGTCATTTCCTCCCTTAGAGCTTATTCAATAATAGCACAAAGTATCACGCGGTTAAGAACACCAACTGCCTTGCAGAGGACCGGGTTCGGTCCCAGCACCCACATGGTGGCTAAGAAACATCTTTAAAAATGAAAAAAAAAAAACCCCCCCCCCCCCCCCACCCCCACAACCACCACCCACCCCACCCCCCCCCCCCGCCCACACCACCACCACCCACGCAACCCCCCCCCCCCACTTCACCCGCCACCCCACACCCCCCCCCACCCAACAAACCACAACACACCACCACACCCCCACAACACACCCCCAACCCACCCCACACCCCCTCCCACCCCCCCCCACCTCCCACCCCCCAACCACCAACACCCCCCCCACCCACCACAACCCCACCCCCCACCCCCCACACCCCCACCACCCCAACCACCACCACCCCCACCAAAAAAAAAAATTTTTGTTTTTTGGTTTGTTGTTGGGTTTTTTTGTTTTTTGGGGGGTTTTGGGTTGTTTGGTGGTGGGTTGGGTGGGGGTTGGGTGGGGGTGTTGTGGTGTTTTTTTGTTTTTTGTTGAGTTTTGGGTGTGTTTTTTTTCCGCCCCACACCCAACCCCCAACCCACCAACACACAACACCCACACCCACCCCCCACCACACACAAAAAAATAAAAAAAAAAAAAAAAAAAACAAACAAAACCCAAACACAAACCAACCCCAAACCCTCCACCCCCACCCCCCCCCAAACAACCCCCAACACACACACAACCCACAACCCAACACCCAACACACCCCAGGGGATATCCTGACACCCTCTTCTGACCTCTGTGGCATTGCAACAACATGGATGACCACACTATAAATCTACATGTCAACGTACACCTTATACATATAAAGAATAAATTTTTAAAAATTAAAAAAAATTCCAGACATTAAAATGGCTCCTGCCTGCCACCAAATGCCAGGAATTAGCTTGCTCGTTTATAAAAGTGCTTGGCTTTTGCTAGCTGCTCAACTTACTTTGGAAAATAAACTGTGTGCAGATTTCTAATGGAGTTGAGGGGTCTCTTTTAACCATAAGAAGGCTTCATAAGCCTACATGTATTTGTTTTGCAGAGACTTCATTTTTAAATCATCTATAGGCAACAGCTCTCCAATCTTCTTGTGTTTTGACTCACAAGCATCCTACAATTATGAGTTATTAATCATGCAGTTGGTGTCTGAATTCCCTTAAATATTGCTGGTGCAACTGGTATATATAATAAAGTCCCTTGAGATACAATTCAATTCTAGAATAATTGACTGTCCTGTAGAGAAAGCTTCACCTTGGAGATTTTTGATGTACTCTGAAAATAAGCCCAATGTCTGATCACAAAAGCACAGGAGACAACTTAAAGGAACAACTATGGGACATTGGAGTCTGCACGCCTTTACCCTAGCACCAGGAAGCAGAGGCCAAGGCAGGCAGTCTTTGTGAGTTCAAGGCAACCTGGTCCTACAGTAGTTCCAGCCAGCCAATGCTACATGGAGACCCTGACTTGAAAAGCAAAAAAAAAATCATACACCATGATCAAGTTGGCTTTATTCCAGAAATTCAGAGATGGTTCAATATACATAAGTCAATAAATGTCATAAATCATATAAATGGAGTTGAGGACAAAAATCACAAAATATGCATCCTCATATTTACATTAAGTATCCCAGTCACCGCGCATCAAAGAAGCTTCTTTTGCACTGGATGGAAACTATTATAGAGTCCCACAACTGATCCCACACAGACCTTGTCTGTGAATTGCCCAAGCCTAAGTGGCACATCTACAGTGCAACCTCTATATCTAAGGCACATGACACATAGAACGAGAGATAAAGAGGACACTAATGAATCTCTCAACTCTCACTAATGAAGTTCCCTCATGCAACAGAGGGTCAGGAACACAAAAGGGCACAAATGGCCAAAGTGTGGAGATTAGGAGTCTGCAGAGTGTGGGATTCCTTTATTAAGCTTCACTCCCTCAGGGATCAGGGAACATTTCAGAAGAAGGGGCGGAAATATTGTAAGAGCCAGGAAGGACGTTCATGACAATATGGAAATAGAAGCATACAAGCTTTGAGGACACTGTTCATATGAACCTACAGTGATGATGTCAGCATGCACAAGACCCATGCAAACTCAAGCAGACAAAACACAGCATAGAAATGCAGGTCCCAGTCTCAGCAGAAGAACTACTGGCAGCTGATTACTGCTGGGCAAGGAAGAGCTGATCTTAAAGCAAAGGATTCTAGATGGACTGACTAGATCTCAATGGATGAACTTGCACTGAGGAACGTCTAGGGATGATAACTTGACACAATGGGTCTTTGCACAAATGAGACAGTATATGAATTCCAGTGAGGGACTGTGGAAGGGTTCCAGTTGGGAAGGGGGTATAAAGAGGATTAAGATAAATTGAGATGTTCTGTGTGAAATACACAAAAATTCAAATAAAAATGAAAAAAAAAAAAAACCAGCAACTTAAAAAAGAAATACCCAGAAAAGAAAACAGGTACAATGTAGGCTTGTTTCTCAAATTAAGGGAATATTTTTGCAGTTATTTGTTGAGATTATTTGAAAAGGAGAAGAGCCTGGTGGCGTGTCTGCCCTGCTCTCTAGGAGTGTCGCATACCAAGGTGGCAGCCTTCACCTTGGAGAAGGGCCTGTGCTGGGTATGGGAGGAGGACACGCTAATCTTAAACCAGTTCTGCACCTTTCTACAACCCCAACCACTGATGCTTCAATTGCATATTAAAAGACGGGCCAGCCTGATGCTTATTTCGCCAGTATCACTTTATCATAGTCTTAACAGCTGTCACTGAAACTCATTGGCTTAAAGCATTGTTGAAAGGCTTCATTTCTCTGCAATCTGTTTAGGAAGAACACAAATCAGAAACAAGGGTATCTCATTTCAGATTCCTCCCTTCATCAGTGCCCTTCCCACATCCATCTGCAAGCCCTGTGCATTCCACTTTTATCCTCCCAGCGTGAATCATCCTATCAATCTCATTGCTTTCATCCTGGCTCTCATCAGCTCCTGCTTGGACCACAGTGACGGCCTCTCTGCCGGTCCCATCTCGAGTCTTTCCTCCATGCTCTGTACCCTGCACATGGCTGCCAGAGATCATTTCCTACACGAGCATGCCATTTCTTTGCTGACTGCTCTTCAGTGGTTCTCCACAGCACTCAGAGCAGAGATGGGGCTCTGCAGCTCAGCAAACAAAGCCTTTCTGGCCTGACACTGCATCACCTCTCCAGCTTGTGTTCTGCTGGTCCTCAGAGTCCAGTACAGGCTGCACACTGTAGATTCCCAGCCTGCTGGTCCATAAGAATCATTGCAAGCTCATCTCCCAGAAGGTTTCCCTGATTTTCAAGAGCAGATAAATGTTCTTATATCATCTCTGTTTCATACCATATGAAATGAAAGACCTGATCACAATGATCCTACGTGAGGGCAGGCACAGAACCACGTTTATATTTATATCCAATGGTGTGGGTCATGGTAAGTAATCAATGTATAGTCAAGGGATGAAAAAAATCCTCTTGCTCATTCCATTCCTTCAGAAATGGCTCGTTGCTGGATGAATGCCTGATGAATGAAATCTGCATCAATGTTATCTATCTCAGGAAACCAAGTTGCTTTGAGATCATGCTTGTAGGCAGTAAGCTTAAATCAACAAGAGAGATGGTGTTGGCAAGCTTCTGGTGTGATGGGATAGAGTCATTTATTTCATGAACACTGAATTCCACTAGCTTTCTGTCTATGTAACAAAATACCCAAGATAATTAACATATAGAGAGGAAAGATGATTTCCTTTGGCTCACAGTTGTGAAAGTTCTAGTTCATGATCAGGCAGGCGCATTGCTTTGGGCCACTGGCAGGCAAGGTCAATGGTAAGGTAGGGACCGTGTGCTGGGACAAGCTGCTCACCTTATGGCCCGGAAGCAAAAGGAAGAGACTGGGGCCCTAAGGTTCCCTTCAAGGCTCCTTGTCACCTAGGGACCTCCCAAGAGACTGGGGCCCTAAGGTTTCCTTCAAGGCTCCTTGTGACCTAGGGACCTCCCACTAGGTTTCTCCGGCTAAAGGTTCTACCCTTTCCCAATCCTAGAGGCAGAGGCCTTGACAGCGGCCACTCATCCAAGCTGCAGCAGCCACTTTTGTTCCCAGCACCACATGACAGCAATGGTAGCCAGAGGCTCAGGATAAGGCTGGAGAGACGTCAACTGCTTTTCATTTGTAAATGGGGGTGCTAGGGTAATGTTAATTTGTAAAATAACTATCTATTTTGATATCTTTGCTATTGAACTGTTTGGAGATATGCCTAACCACAAAGAAAAATAACAACTAAAGAATCCAAAACCAAGACCAGAATAATAACTAAGTATCTGTTTTCAAGAACAAGTAGAAAGGTCATTTGCTAAATAAGATCAGCCTTGCTGGCCTGCTGTACTACCAAAGAGCAGAGCTAGGTGTCTTTCACACTGAGTAGAATGCATGACTTTTCCCTGGGAGATAGAGGGCATGGAGGATCAAGGAAAGCCTGGGCTAAATCTTGGCTCTGTCAGGAAAGGCAAGGCATTAGTGAATTGGGAGAGGAGGCAGATTCTCAGAGTGCCAGTTTAAAACTTTCAAACATTCTCCTTCCAGCAAGCAATCCTCTAACTGCTTGCTACTGCTTAGCTGAAACTGATCAGAAGAACGGCAGCTTGGAGCCTGAGCTGGACACAAAGCTAAAGGGTGAACCTGTGACACTCAATAGAATTGGGCAGACCTTCCTGGCTCATAGCTAATGAAAGCTAGATGGTAAACTCGTGGTCATAAATGTGGTTAGCCATCTCCTATCTCAAACACTCATTGTGAGTTTGGGACCACCTAGAATAGCCTTTAAGTGACTGCGAAGTTGAACTAATGGTGACAGAAGGAGGTTACCTATCCCTTCCTCTGTTGGCCCAGGTAGGTGGAGTGAGGTTTTCAAGGCCGATGCCACCCTGGACAGATCTTGATTTTTATTCTCAGCTCAATAAAAGCTTCTAAAGACAAAGACTCAGGGCAACAGGACCTTTGCCCTTTCTGCAGTTTGCCTTCCTGCAGAGCAGACTACTTCTCCCAGAACTCTGCTTTCATTGAGAGTTCCCTGGTGGTCTATGCTTGGTTCTGTGTCCAGGAAGGTGCTCCAGAGGAGGCAGCCTTAACCGTAGGCTGACTCATCCAAGGACCAAAGTGACTCCCAGTTCTCTAATAACCATGCTTCCTAGTGGGGCAAACATGGACAATATGCCTAACTTTAACACCAGCTGCTTCCTCGCCTGTAAAATGGGGATACTTATGCCGGGCGTGGTGGCGCACGCCTTTAATCCTAGCACTTGGGAGGCAGAGGCAGGCGGATCTTTGTGAGTTCAAGGCCAGCCTGGTCTACAGAGCGAGTTCCAGGACAGCTGGGGCTACAGGGAGACCCTGTCTTTAAAAAAAAAAAAGGCGCAAAAAAAAAAAAAAACAAAAAAAACAAAAAAAAAAAAAAAAAAAACAAAAAAAAACAGAAAAATTGGGATCTTATTATTTAATTCATGCTATACAAATATCCAATGTAAAAATTAATTTTATGTCTTGTAACACAGGCTCTCTAGTACAGAAGAAGGAGTTAAATAAAAATAAAAAAGAAGACAAGGCCAGGGATATGGCTCAGTGGATAAAGCAGCCCAAGCCTGAGGACCTAGTTTGAATCTCCATAATCCACACAACAAGCTAGCTGAAGTGATGGACATTCGTAATCCCAGCATTCCTATGGGGAGGTGGAAGGCAGAGACAAGAGGATACCTGGACGCTCATGGGCCAGCTAGCCAGGAGTACACAGTGGCTAATGACAAAGAGAGCCTGTGTCGAACAAGGTAGACTGTGAGGACTGACACTTGAAGTTGTCCTTGATCTCCACATACACACACAAACACATGTGTGTGTGTATACATACACGTACACACATATATCCCGCACCATATACATATACCCCATATCATATACATACACACCATACACATATACACATGCACAAAAAGGACTTTTAAAAGTCAAAAAGAGGGCTGAAGAGGTGGCTCAGTGGTTAAGAGCACTGGCTGCTCTTGGAGAGGACTCAAGTTTCATTCTCAACATCCATAACCATCTATAACTCCAGTTGTAGGGGAATCCAAAGCCTTCTGATTTCTATGGGCATTGCATGACATGGGTGCACTTACACACATGCAATAAAATAAAAATACACATAAAATAAAAATAATGAATAAAATATTAAGAAAAGTTAGAGGGAGACCAACCCACCAAGTCAACTACAACCCTAATGTTCCACAGGCAGGCAACCTTTCTATAAATACCATTTCCCTGTCCCGTGACTGCTTCTGTGAGATTATTTTATTTCCAAATTGGAACCTTTTTTCTTTAGCTGGGAACTTTTGTATAAGATCTAAATCTGATTTTGTAACACTGAAGTGATATTTCTCGCAGTTTAGATCTTCCCAAGTGCCACACCAGTGTTTTAGTCTCCTTCATCTGCTTCCAAAAGTGTTAAGTTAGTCTTAGAGGAAATACTCTCATCTCCAGATAATCCACGCTCCCTTCTAACAAGCACCATGTGAAGGGTGAGGACCTGTAGAAAGAACTGGCAACAGTGCCTGAATTGTAGGACTTAGGGAGCAAAGGCTCCTCACACATCCACGACTCCCGGTGCTCTGTGGACCACCATTCAGAATGTGAAGCTTGAGAAAACAGCACTTTGGCTGGACGGCTTCCATTTCTGCACCCTCTCCTCCTCTTCCTCTTTCTCTCTCTCACTCTTTCCTGGGAAAGTGACGGCTCTAAGTGCTAGCACACAGTGAATGCCATTTCCACTCGTTCCCGGGAGCCTTCTTCAGAGGATCCACATCATCACAACCTGAGAGGCTGCATTCGTGTGAAGAAGAGATCCTTTTCCTAGAGTAACACTGTAAGCTGCCTTATTTTGCACTGTCCTGGAAAATGCAATAGGATCCTGACTAACCAGTGCTCCCTGGGGAAGCATTTGGATCCCAGGTATAGAAAAGTGGGGCTGCAGTGACAAACACGATATGTTCATAAATTTCTAATATTTTCAGATATTATTTCTGATCTTCTAATAAAGCTAGAGGGGAAAATGGTAGATTGAAGGTGTAAAATTATCTTTAGACAGGTTGAAGAGGGGTACGGATAGGAGAGGGAGTCTAAATATGATCAAAACATATTGTATGAAATTTGCAAAAATTCAATTAAAAACAAAAAATATCTTTAGATACAAAGTACTAACATCATCAGGGAATGTGTCACTGCCTATGATCCCAATGCTTATTCTCAACTAAAGCTTTAAATTTCTTCTCCTGACCACAGATAATCTCAGCACTTAGGAGGCTGAGGCAAGAGGAATGTAAGTTCCAGGTAATTTAGGATAAACGGTAAGAGCCTGCTGAGGAGGAGGAGGAGGAGGAGGAGGAGGAGGAGGAGGAGAAGAAGAAGAAGAAGAAGAAGAAGAAGAAGAAGAAGAAGAAGAAGAAGAAGAAGAAGAAGAAGAAATGGTAGAGGAGGGGGAAAAGGAGGAGAAGGGGAAGGATGGATGGGAGAGAGAGAGAGAGAGAGAGATCCTCTAATAGGACAAATATACCACTGCTTTATTCCTTTTATTTATTTATTTTTTTGGTAGCTCTTGTCTCTAGACATCTTTGCAAAAGACTAATCTTTTCAGAAAACTTAATTGACTTTCACAGGCCTAAAGTTGTGGCCAGATTCCTCTTACCCTGTACTCCATTCTAAACATCTAAACACCAAACCAATGAGCTGTACAATGTTCAAAGCCTCTTTTATGCCTTAACCTTGATATTTCAACTAACCCCTATAGAAAGCCGTGTCATCTCACTGACAAGCCAAGGTGTCTTAGGCACAAGAGACTGCACTTCTGTAGAGCGGGCTTTGACGAACTGTAGAATACAGCCCTGAGAGCTTAAGTTTCAAACAGCTATGATTTTTGTCTCTTATTTGAAGAAAAGAAGATCCAAACAAAGTCATGCAACAACTAAACCATGCCATCTGAGTGGAAATTGTATTTTATTTTTTTTATTTTTTATTTTTTTGGAAATTGTATTTTAAACAAACAAAATCAAGCATTCCGTTCCATATGGCCTCACTGTTGAACATTTCTGAATTATTTGTTGTTAAAGTCAGTGTGGACATGCAGAAGCAGCAGCAACGCCCAGACGGGAAGTCCCTGGCCCCCCTCCACTGGCCTACTACCACAGAACACATCGTGCACTCTTTCTGCTTCCATTTATACACTCCTCATTTCACATACTCTTTTTTTTTATGTGTGTATGAATGTACTGTCTGCATGTAGGTCTGTGCACCCGTGTCGTGCAATGCCGCGGAGGTCAGAAGAGGGTCTCGGATTCCCCTGGAACTGGAGTTCTCCTGGAATTGGAGTTACAGATGGTTCTTAGACGCCATGTGGGTGCTGGGGATCGAAGCCGGGTCCTCTGCAAGAGCAGTCAGTGCTCTTAACCCCTAGGCTATCTTTCCAGCCCGATTTCACATACTCTTAATTCTTAAAGAATTCAGGATTTTTCAAATTATGTCTGCAAAAGTAAGTATGACAGTTAATTCTGATTAGATTATAAAGATCCTAAGAGATTAGTAAAGCACACCTTTGGGTGCATCTGTGGGGCCATTTATAGAGAAAGTGAACTAATAGGGAGCACCCACCCTGAATGTGGGTCCACAGCCCCATTCCATAGCCGGGTGGACTAAAGGGGAAGGAGAAAGCCAGTGAGGGTGGACAGTCCCTCGCTACTTCCTGGCTGTTGGTAAGCTTCTCCACCAGGCTTCCCTACCATGGTGGAATTTAATCTTTCCTCCATTACTTTGACATAGTCGAGGTTCGTGGGCTTTACCATGTCAAGGCTCATAGAGAAAAGAAGAATATTGGCATAGTAAACAACACTAGTTAAACTTCCAGGCATGGTGGTGCATGCCTTTAATCCTAGCACTTGGGAGGCAGAGGCAGGTGGATCTCTGTGAGTTCAAGGCCAGCCTGGTCTACAGAGTGANGGGATTAACTGTCCTCTTCTGACCTCTGTAGGCACTGTATGACATGGGTGCGCTTACATGCATGCAGGCAATATACTCATAACCATAAAATTAAAAACCATAAATAAGCCTGGCATGGTGGTGCATGCCTTTCTTTAATCCTAGCACTTGGGAGGCAGAGGCAGGTGGATCTCTGTGAGTTCAAGGCCAGCCTGGTCTACAGAGTGAGTTCCAGGACAGCTGGGGCTACAGGGAGACCCTGTCACAAAACAAAACAAACCAAACCAAACAAAACAAAAACCCCACAGAGGTGGCTCCAGTCGCCCTGTTCTGCTTGGATGCTCTGTAAGCCCAGAACATTAGTATTTCTTAGCACGACCATAACCCAACTACCATCCACCATTATTTCCTGGGTACAGCACACCAAAGCTCTATTGTAGAGCTTCTTGGGTGATGGTAACACTATTACTTCCATATAAAGGTGCCCCATAAGTGTGAACTTTTTTGCAGGTTGACATGGACTCTCACTGTTGCCTGGTGGTCTCGGCATTCCAGGAAGAGCTGCTGCGTGGGTCATTCCCCTTCCTCCCTCACACAAGCATGATGATATGAGCGAGATCCCTAGCACCTATGTAAAAAGCTGGGTGTGGTGGTGTATGCCTATAAAACCTGTGCTCAGGAGACAGAGACAGCCAGATCCTGGGGCTCGCTGGCCAACTAGACTGCCGTAATCAGTGAGGCCCACGTTCAGTGAGAGACGCTGCCTTAAGAACAAGAACCCCACCTGAGGTTGGCCTCTGGCTTTCACACATGCACATACATGAACATGCACAAATGAAAATACACATACATGTACACACACAAAACAAAGGCATTATACCATATTGTGTTTTAAAGATTAGAAAAGAAAGCCAGGCATGGTGGCGCACACCTTTAATCCTAGCACTTGGGATTCAGAGGCAGGTGGATCTTTGTGAATTCAAGGCCAGCCTGGTCTACAGAGTGAGTTCCAAGACAGCTGGGGCTATAGGGAGACC
The DNA here is from genome assembly GCA_009823505.1 of Rhizomys pruinosus. Classification (NCBI taxonomy): domain Eukaryota; kingdom Metazoa; phylum Chordata; class Mammalia; order Rodentia; family Spalacidae; genus Rhizomys; species Rhizomys pruinosus. The sequence goes on from VZQC01004444.1 coordinate 992,350, forward strand.
CTGTCTCGAAAACACACACACACAAAAAAAATAAAAAAATAAAAAAATAAAGAGTAGAAAAGAGGAATGCTTAAACTTTCACTTAAGTCCTTTGTTTTGGATCTTCCACAACCTTCACTAGATCACTTAAAATCTGTGACCAGGGGAGGAAACTTACATGGTCGGCTGAGAATCAAACTCTCAGAGACCTAATTGACAATCATTTCATTGTTATCCATCTGGTTATGATTGGTATTGTTTTTTAATATTATTTATTTTTAAAATTTTTATGTGTATGAATATATTGCCTGATGTATATAAATGCACCTATGTCATGCAATGCTCATAGAGGTCAGAAGAGGGTATTGGATTCCTCTTGAAACTAGAGTTACAGTTGGTTGCTAGTTGCCATATATGGATACTGGGAGTCAAAGCCAGGTCCTCGGCAAGATTGACCAATACTCTTACCTGCTGAGCCCTCTCTCCAGCGCTGATTTTGGCATTGCAATGACAGCTGTACTGTACGCTGCTGTGGTAGGCATCAAGTTTATAACTATACCACTTCCTATGCAAACACATGACTATGGTAGGAATCTCGGAACCAAAGTGTAACACCAGGTGAAGGGAATCCAGAAAAAAACAAAGACTTTTCTTTTTAAAATGTTTGTAAATATTTTATTTATTTTTATTTTATAAAATAAAATGTGTGAGTCTGTTGCCTGTATGTGTAAAAGTACACCTGTGTCATGCAATCCCCTCAAAGGTCAGAAGAGGGTGTCAGATCCCCTGGAACTGGAATTATGGATGGTTGTTAGCTGCCATGTGGGTGCTGGGAATTGAGCCCAGGTCCTTTGCCAGAGCAGTCAGTGCTCTTAACCACTGAACCATCTCTCCAGCCCCAAGAATCCTCTTGATTAAATATTACTTTATCTTTCCCATTGTAACATAAATGGTTAAATCCCTTTATCCACTGTTTTAGAAGTTTTTCTTACAATAAGTGATTTGAGTATAATCAGTTGGAATTTCAAAGAAAATAACAGAACTTAGATGCATTTGTAATTCAACATATTTTCATCATTTAAATCACAGTGTATTTTAATGTATCATAACCTGCTGATATGAAGACCAGTGTTTTGAGTGCTCAGTGATTACAGTAGTCAGACTCTCTTGCAACATAGGTCTGGGGATTTTTGAGGTTGTGTCATGGGAAAAGAGCTTGAGCAGAGGAGGAGAAAAGACTTGAAGGGAAACCACTTTCTCCTTTGTGAAGGGCTGAGACCATCCCTCTAGACCATGCAAATCTATCTAATATGATTATGATTATCAATCAGATAACCCAGTTAATTTCTCTTTCATCCAAAGTATTACACATAGTAAAACAAACCCCAGAGCAACCTGACCCAGTCTACCTGCTCTCTACAAGCTTTTCCAAGGCCCACTACTGAACTCTTTCTCTACTACTCTCTTAATTGGGGACCTCGTTAGTTTTAACAATGAATATGCCTGCACAAAACAGACAATCAGACAAACAGATAGAAATGTCATTCTTTAGAGTCTCCTACTGTTCAAACAGATGGCTGTTCCCTAGCTCATAAAGTTCCACTCTAGGGATACAACTGTTAGCCAGAAATATTTGCAGCATGTGACCAAAATGCAACACCTAAGATGTTGTTTGAACTGAAACTAATTAATTTCTATCATACAAACTTCCTGTGTTAGTCAGCTTTGGCTTTGTATTACTATAACAAAGTACCTGAAGCAATTAAATTATAATGGGAAGAGGTTTATTTATCTCACGTTTGAAGGTTCCTGTCCAATATTGTGCAGCCCTGCTGGTTTGGCCTTCTAGTAAAGGCACCAGATGGCAATAGTCAGATTATGACAGAGAAAGCTGCTCACTTCAAGATCCAGGAAGGAGTGAGGAAGAGATAAGGAGGAAGGAATAAGGTAGAGAAAACATACCAGAGTCCTAGAGTGCTCTGTGGAGGTACGGCACAGTGACTTAAAGACCTTCCACCAGGCTCCACCTTACAAAGGTTCAAGTATCTCCCAATAAAACCATCCTGGACCAAATGTGGGCCTTTAGGGGACACTCATCCAGGCTTCCCACTACCATATGCAGAGGTTTGAATGAGAAACAACCCCCCTTAGGCTCAAGTATTTCGACACTTAGTCTCCAGTTGGTGGCTGGAGGAAGGGCTTCGCTGGGGCCGACTTGGAGAATTTATAGCCTTGCTCTACTTCAGGCTCCAGGTCTCTCTCTCTCTCTCTCTCTCTCTCTCTCTCTCTCTCTCTCTCTCTCTCCTTTATGTTTGTGGTTCAGGATATGATCTCTGAGCTCCATACTGCCATACCTCCCCTACCATTATGGCCTCTCTCTCTCTCTCGCTGAAACTGTAAGCCAAAATAAAGTCTTCCACAAGTCATTTTTGCTCACTGTGTGTTTTATCACAGCAAAAAAGTAACTAACATGCCATCAAAATTAAGTCATCATTAAAAAAATAAAATAAAATAAAAAAATAAACTAAATAAAAAAAAAATTAAGTCATCATCCACTGCACTGAATACTTCCTGTCCCATGGCTCTTTTGATCCACTATCATTTCCCATGGACCCAAAATCAAAGCCAATGAGTTCTTTTTATACTTCAATAAAACTAGCACAAGAATATTCTGTTTAGCTCAATCCAGTTAGGTAAAGGGGATGTGTTCACACAGGAGGGCTTGTCAGATCAAGTGATTTATTGATAGCTTGCTCTTCAAAAAAGTTGTTGCCTGCAGCCTATTATCTTTTATTATCCTAAACTATTTAGTATACAAAAATTAAATTTTGTGGCAAAGATTTTTGCACAAGAGACATAGGTCACTTGTATCTTCTTTAAAAGTCTTTGTCCATTCTTTCTAAAGGGATGTTTGTGTTTTATCTTGCAATTTGAGGTAATTAACAGGATGCAGAAGAGTATAGAGGAAGTCTTGATGTTGAATGGAATGGAAACTGGGTGTTTTCGATTGAACAAACAACCTGTCACCCCCCACTGGATGGTGGGGCTGTAGGGGTTTGGGCACAACAGCCTGCGGATTGGTTTTGCACGAAGGATGCTTGTACTCATGGATTATCACTTATAGCTAAAAAATGAAAAAAAAAAAACTGAGAGAAAGATGCAGGACAGTTATGGCAGAATACATGATCTGGG